>VZQC01007033.1:631293-708447 GCA_009823505.1 Rhizomys pruinosus | reverse complement strand
TATATATATATATATATATATAGATATGTGTATATATGTATATATATATATATATATATATATATATATATATATAGAACTCGAAGAATGGTTGGATGACTATATAATAACTTTTAAGTACTTAGAAGACATGACCTGAAATCAACCAAGTTTTCCTTTTAGTTTTTTTTAATTTTGACTATTTCAGGCATAAGAATTGTCTTTGCATGACCCATCATTCTCTGTCATGTCCCCACCAATTCTTCCCATGTCCCCCTACTTCCTCTCAATTTATTTTCCATATATATATTCCCTTGTCCATTCATTTAGAAGTGCTCAAGTATAGCCTATATTTATGGTTTTCCATTGGGATTAAATAATCTCTCAGAAATCTCATCCCTGGAGAAAACAGATTCTCCCTTCCTCAACATCCGTTGATTACTGTAGCTCTTCGTCGTGAAGTGGGACCCTTGACAATCCCCCATCTGTCTTAGCATGTCAACTGGTTGTACCATCATGCAGACCTTCTTAGATTACCATGTTGCTGCAGCTTCCCTCTCAAGTCTACAATGCATTAAGCAGCAGCAGGTGTCTTGTTCTTCTGGTTCTTTCATTCTTTCCACCCTGCCTTCTGAGGTCTCTGGACCCTGAGTGGAGATGTTGCATTGTAGATGTGTCACTAAGGACTGAGCACATCAAAGCCACATAGTCTCTGCATTTGACCAGTTGCAAAACATTATAATAGTCTCCATCTGTTGCAGAAAGAAGCTTTTTGGATGAGTGGTAAGAGGTACACTTGTCTGTGATTATAAGGATATTCATTTAGAATACAGTAAGTAATCACATTTGGAATAGAGAAATGATACAACTAGGATCTCCTCCAGGGTCTACAACCACTCTATTCATATATACGTAGCTATGTTTATAGTGCCATACATGATTTCTTCCCCATTGCCTTGACCTTAAGTACAATTAGTTGTTGAGTAATTTTTCCCAAAATAAAAGTGCCAACTGCTGCATCAATAGAGATAGTTTCTGGACCAATCATTGTTGTGGTTCATAAACTTTACAGCTGGGTATGATTATTGATTTTTTTCCCTTGGCAGCTTGCACAGTAACTTCTGATATTATGAGAACTAGTCTTCAGGGAGGAAGCTTCCTGGTAAGTTCCAGCTCAAGTCCTATGTCCAACATGCGCTGTTTCTACAGAAATCGTGTCTTATGTTCACGCTGAGGGACATTTACATTGTTTACACTTCCTATCTATTATGAAAACAACAGCAACAAACATGGCTGAGCAAGTATCTCTAGTAGGATGCTGAGTCCTTTGGGTGTACGGCAAGGAGTGATACACCTGGGACATCTGGTAGATCTAGTTTTAATTTTTTAAGAGAGTTCTCCAAGATGTGATTACTCAGTGGTCAGGAGCACTGGCATCTCCTGCAGACTACTTGGATTTAATTCCCAGCATCTCTATGATGGCTAATTCCAGTTCTAGGGAGTTCGATACTGTCTTCTGGCCTCCGTGGGCACTGCAGAACACTGGTGCATTTACACACATGCAGACATAGCACTCCCACACATAAGCATTTTTGTAATGTCTCCCTTTTCCGATATGCTCACCAGCACCTTTTTACTTGATCTTAGCCGTTCCAATTGGGGTAAGATGAAATCTTAAAGTGGTTTCAGCTTGCGTTCCCCTAATTGCTAAGCATTTTGAATGCTTTCAAAAACATTTCTTAGCAATTTTTGTGTTTTCTTTTGAAGTTTTGTGTATTCTGGAAATTAATCCTCTATCAAGTATGCACCTGTCGAAGAGATTTTCCTCTTCACTTGATTGGTTGTTTCCTGTTCTGTACAGAAGACTTTTCATTCAATGATGTTCCATTTGGTGGACTAGGTTCAAAACTGTGCAGGAAATCCACAAAAAGGCACTCGTCAAAAAATGTAAATAATGATTGCATGTTTAATAAAAAATTTCTGAGGCAGGGTCTCCCTGTAGCCCTAGCTAGCCTGAAACTTGCAATCTGAACCAGGATGACCGTGATCTCACAGAGACTTGCCTCCAGAGTACTGAGATTAGAGACACCCAGAGCATGTAATATTTATTAATTCTCTGAGAATTTCATGCATGCATACAATGTACTTTGACAATATTCACCCACCATATTCTCCTACTAACTGCTCCTCCATGCACACACTCCTGATATTCTCTCCAAAATTTAATCTTCTTTTATTTTAATAATCCACCAAGTCCAGATTGTGCTGCTCATATACTCATGGACCTAGGAGCATTCATGGAGTGTGATAGATCTGCCAGAGGCCATAACCCTAATGAAAGGGGACTCTCCATCCTCCAGGAGCCATGAAGTGTCAATAGCCCCATCCCAGTCCATGCTGAAATGTTGTCTGGTCTTATGCATGGTCACAGGCCCTGTGAGTTCGTGAGTGTAGTAGTCTCATCACGTACAAAAGACACTATGTTGCTCTGGTCCTCCCTGACTTCTGGCTTTTACAATCTTTCCAACCCTTCTTCCAAGAAGGCTGATCCTGGAGGAGAAGGATCATTTTGATGCACCATTTGTGGCTGAGCTATCCATGAACAGATACTCTCAGCGCTTTGACCAGTTGTGAGTTTCTGCCTTCTACTTACTGCACAAAGAAACATTTCTGAGATATGCAAAGTTATATTCTATTTTAATTTTTTGTATATTTTTATTGATTTTTTTGTGCATCTCATACAAAACATCTTCATCAACTTTATCCCCTTTCTCCATTTGCACCTCCACATAAACATAAATGTTTTATAAATTCTTCACATTTGAGATATTTTAATACAGCAAATTGGGCAAGCATTTGAAATCACACAAGCCTGGTCTTGATTCTTGTCTCAGACAAATGTTAGCTGTATCACTTTGGAGATTATTGATCTCTGAGTTTTTAGTTCCTTTTCTAGTTTCACATATTCATCTTACTTATTCCAGAGGCTACAGGGTATAGTCATGAGACAACACATGGAAAGGATCTAGAGTTAGTTGCTCTCTATTTCCTTTGAACCCCGTTACATCTCATGAATATGTACTCTAGGAGCTGGGGAGATGGCACAGTTGGTGAAAGTGCTTCCTATGCAAACAGGAGCCCTTAGATACAGAACCCATGTAGGAAAGCCAGCCGGGTGGGGTGCATTTGTAACCCCGGTGCTGGGAATGGAAAGAAAGGCTGATTCCTGAGACTTCACGGACAGCCAGTCTGGCTTACTTGGTGAGTTCAGGGGCAGTGAAAAAATATTGTCTCCAAAATTGAGGTGGTCAGCACTTCAAGAATCACATCTGAGATTGACCTCTGGCCTCTACATCTACATGCAGACATATGTGCACACACGAATATGTATATATGAATAGAAAATAAGGGCTCGAAAGGTGACTCAGTGCTGGGAGCACTTTCTGCTCTTTCAGAGGGCTGGGATTTCACTCCTAGAATCTACATGGTGTGTCACAGCTCTCTGTAACTGTAGTGTCGGGGGTTCTGAAATTCTCTTCTGGCCTCTATGGACACACAGGCACAAACAAGGTGCACATATATCTATATAGGCAAACACCCACACACATTTAAAAAAATCTTTAGGAGCCGGGCATGGTGGTGCATGCCTTTAATCCTAGCACTTGTGAGGCAGGGGCAGGCAGATCATTGTGAGTTCAAAGCCAGCCTGGTCTGCAGAGTGAGTTCCAGGACAGCTGGGGCTACAGGGAGACCCTGTCTCGACAAGACCAAAAAAAAAAAAAAAAAAAAAAAAAAAAATCTTTAAAAAGAAAGGAAAGAATGAAAACTAAAGAAAAGTAGAGAGGAAAAGAAAATATTACCATTGAAAAAGGGATTAAGTAAATTGCTTTCCCCTGGAAAGGTTGAGCTGAGTGAACAACTTTGTCCTTTCTAGGCAGCAACAAAAACACAGGTCCTTTCTTGAGTCGGAATATCTGATGGCTCTGTGCAAACGCATTGATCGTTTTGACAGAGCTTTGTAGATCCTGTGATTAGCAGCCAACCTTAAACATCACCAGACCAAATTTCATAAAAACCGTGTTACCTATGCAGCAGTAAAGAAAGACGACATCACGAGCTTTGCAGGAAAATGGCTGGAGCTAGAGGATATCATGCTGAGTGAAGTAACACAGTCCCAGAAAAACAAACAACGAATGGTATCCCTCATCTGTGGATGCTAGTGCCAATTACCTAGTTGTAAGTATTTCTTGTGTAGGCCCCCTGAGCTTTTGTCCAAAGCAGTTGGGCGTAATGCATATTGGAAACAACAACAACAACAACAACAACAACAACAACAACAGAAAGGACTGCATCAAAGAACTGACTGAAATAGTGAACTTCTGCTCAAAACAGTCAACTTCCTCATGGAGAATATTGAGAAAGACTGAGAAAGAGATGAAAAGCATGTTTGGCAGAATGCATGAGCTCTGGTGGGGTGGGGGAATGGGCAGGAACATGAGTCTACATTTGTTAAAAAAAAATAAATTTATGTGAAAAAAAAAAACACCGTGTTACCCTTGTAGGAAGTTCTAAGGCAATTTCCTTCGAGTGGGTGGATTAGTAATTTAGGATAGCTATAGTTTTCCAATCTAGGTCAAAATTCTGAGTAACTAAAAAAAAAAAAAAAAAACCCAGGGCAATCTTTTTTCACATGTACTTTTTGAAAACAAAGACAAAATGGTGAAGGAGTAGTTAATCAAAGACCACAGCACCCATCTATCCTGTTCAAAAAGCAAAACCAACAAAAGAGGTAGGCCAAGCCCAGGATCCTTTCCTGGAAATTGCCTCACGTCTTTTATTTTCTGTGTTCTCTGTTCAGACAGAGAAAGATGCCATGGCACTAAGAAACCTTCAGTCTGATGTTTCAAGATTGAGTTTTCTGATGCAGAAAGCTTCAGTGGCCTCTGGGCAAAATATTAATGAATTCTAGACAAAGATCTCTGACCCAAAGCCAAAGTGTCCACAACCAGCTATCAATCTGCCAAGTTTTACTCTGTGTCCGAGCAGAGTGTGCTGATTTCATGGACCACAGACTCTGTTCGTCATACTTCTAGCACCTTGTGTTAAATGGGAAAAGGAATCAGTGTCCAAGGCACATTATAGCTGTCCTCTGAAGGACCGTACTTAACAGGTGTAGATGAAGAACTCGGCAGGAGAAAGCAGGTCCGAATCGCACCTATGAAGTAGCAGCTGCTTTGCAGACCCTCAGAAGCACGGCCCCAGGTACATAGGAGATGCAGCCCTCAATTTCCCTATACGGAAATGTTAGTAGTCCCTATAGCAAAGAGAATATCGCCCTGTGAGCCAGTCATACCTCATGGCTGCTGGAGCAGTAGCCTCACTCCCTAGCTCTTTGCGGTTGTCTCAACAGTTGATAAGGGACAATTGTACAATGTTAAATGTGATATGATTAAATGAGGGAATTTGTGAAAGCTAACGTTTCATATTAAACAGGCTTTCAATAAGCCTGTTATGTTGAAAAATATGATTAAAAAGAAAGCTTTGTCTCCTAATTCATCTAACTAAAGTCACGTGTCTTTAGACTTCATGACTTAATAATTAAATGAACATTTTAGGGCTGTGATATGTTTCTTAAATAGATTTGCAAGGTCACATAAGCAGTCAGGTTGGTAGTCATTCAAATTTGCTGGTGAAACAGGTAAACTGGTTATATTTTATGATTTTAAGAGTGAAAATCACAAAAGTGCTTCCAGTGACTCTGGATAACAATGACCTCTTGAGAAATATTCATCTATGTAAGGCTTTCTTGGTCACAATCTGTTGGTTTCATTGCTTGTGGATAAACTCAACATTTTCTAATCCATCAGTGCCTCCTTGGAGATACAATATCTGCAGTTCAGGAAGCTGCTTTTTCAATGAGACACAAAGCACTTTTATTCACCATTTGAGGGAATTATTAGTCTCTCTGGCTTGTTTTGCAACTCCCTTGAAGACAAAGGTTGCAGTGACATTTCTTATCACCCTTGCCTCATGAGAATATGTATTTTCAGTTCTAAGAAAACACTGAAACCTCTCTCTATAGAATATTTTGACCTCACGGAGCCCTCCCAAGCAGCTTTTAATCTTTTTGTGGCCAAACAGACTGAGTGACAAAGAATTGGCCATGTTTCCTTCTCTGGCCCCTTATCTATTTGCTGTCTCTCCTCCCCTAGAAATAAGCTTTATTAATTATGGAAAACACTATCCGTCGACATAATTTTTGGACTCCAAATTTGAATCTGAGAAAAATGAAAGTGGTAAAAGCTGGAGCAAATCTTCTTCCAGCATCTGTGCTGGGTTACCAGGCAGCACCACATCAAAGCAGTCACTTGAATGTTTTAAGGCTGAGAAATGAAAAGCTTTGAGGGGAATCTTTTGATTGTCATGCCACTGCTCTAGAAAATCACCTACCTGCTCATTTTTTTTTTCTTGTAGACAAAATACTTCAGCTCACAGGATAAGGAATGCATGTCGGATAAACCCTGAGGTTTCAGGGTTTACATCTTCAGGTTTTACATCAGGTTTGTACATCTTCAGCATGGATGACTGGAATAGTAAGACCTCAACTTGACTGCAATATTCTGTGATCTCCTCCTCCTTGTCCTCCTCGTACTTGTTCTCCTCGTCCTTGTCCTCGTCCTCGTCCTCATCCTCCTCCTCGTCCTCGTCCTTGTCCTCCTCGTCCTCGTCCTCGTCCTCATCCTCCTCCTCATCCTCGTCCTCGTCCTCGTCCTCGTCCTCATCCTCCTCCTGGTCCTCGTCCTTGTCCTCCTCGTCCTCGTCCTCGTCCTCCTCCTCCTCCTCCTCCTCCTCCTCCTCAACACATGGTCTCCCTATATCCCCAGCTGGCCTGGAACTGGCTATGTAGACCAGGCTGGCCTTGAACTCACAGAGATCTGCCCACCCCTGCCTCTATAGTACTGGGATTAAAGGAGTGCACCTCCACACCTGGCTACCACTCCCAATTTTGGTGTGGGTGCTAGAAATACTATATTAGGTCCTCATTCTAAATCAGGAAGTTTACTTAATCCTCTGAGCTATCTCCCCAGCCTGAGACTATTTCATTCTATTCTTGCAAGACAACATATGTCACCTGTCTCAGCACAGGGCTAATACAGACATTTTTGTGGTCTTAAGCCTGGGAGAGGCTTATCTCTGGGGTTATCAGTATTTAGTGCCATGTGAAAGCATGTGTGTTTTGCAGGAGAAGCAATGTACCTCCAGAATCTTGAATTCTGTGTTCTGATATGAATGCTTCCATAAGTTGATTTATGATTCTGGACAAGTCACCAAAATTTCTCTCTTGGTAGAGGAGGACTGCAAAGTTCTATACACTGTGGATTCCCATGGTAAAATTGATGTCAAATATAAGGTAAGAGGTTTATGTAGGAAACATTTATCAAGGATACTGGAGACAGGAATAGCACATTCTCCAAGCTTTATCTGTGCATAGTCTATTCATCCAAATGGTTATCTTCTTACAAAGAGGAGAAAGAAATAGGCAAGAGATGACGCAAATAAGTGAGATGCCCAACATCTCATCCCAGGATGGACTCCACTTTAGAATCCTAAGAGGATATTTACCCAAGAGGCCTTCGTTTCCCAGGAATTCATTTGAATCAAATGCATGAGGAAAAGCAAATTATATGGAATACTTATATTCATTGTCCCTTGTAGACTACGTGCACACGCTCCTCTGCTGAACTATGCACACACATATTAAAATGATTTAAGTAGAAGCATGTTCTTCCCATGCAAAAATATTGCTCATTTTATACCAGATGAAAGACTAGATGTTGTGGGAAGGCGTTATTGACCAACATCTTGGTTCTTCTCCCAGTGATAACACAACAGAGTTAACAATTCTTATTTCCATTAATAACTTTAATTATAGAAAGGTATATTCTCAATAAGCATGTTCTCAATAATGGAATTACTTTGGTTTTTTTTTTTTTTTTTGGTATTTTCGAGACAGGGTCTCCCTTTAAGTCCCAGCTAGCCTGGAGCTCACTCTGTGGACCCGGCTGCCTCTGCCTCCTAAGTGCTAGGATTAAAGGTGTGCGCCACCACGCCTGGCTTTGTTTCTTATTTTTTAGCAAGGTAGCCATTTTTGATCATTGTGAAATCATGCATTTCTGCATTAAAGTTTTATCTTTAAAAGCTTAATATTCTCCGAAGGCATGTATATTTCTACTTGTCTATCTATACATATCCAAATAATACAAGCACATAGAAATATAGTTAGATGTATTTAAATATTTTATTTATTAGTGTTATTGTATGCATATGAGTGTATTGTCTGCATATGTGTAAGTGCACCCATGTCATACAATGCCCACAGAGGTCAAAAGAGGCCTTCAGATCCCTTGGGGCAGGAGTTATGGACAGTTGTTAGCTGCCATGTGGGTGCTGGGAACCGAATCCCAGTCCTCTGCTGGGCCATTCTTCTAGTCCCAATGTAGTTATATATTTTCATATGTATGTATGAGAGGTCTGTGTGTACTATGTATATGTATATGTGTATACAAATGCATGTTTGTGCTTTGTATGTGGTATATGTGTACACCTGCCCATGCACATGTATGAGGAGGGCAGAGGAAAATGTCAAGTGTCCTGCTCTGTCACTCCCCCCTTGTTTCCTTGACACAGGGTCTCTCAGTGAACCTGGAGCTTGGTTGGCAGCAACAAGCCCAATTGATCTGTTTCTACCCCTCATAGTGCGGGGATCACAGACATGAGCACAACCATGTAATTTGAGACAGCTTTTCAATAAAAACTGAATTCCAATAGGCTCTCCTTGGATTAGCTGCAGAAGAGCATTTCACATAGACCATAGTACTCCAGTGATTATTTGTGTAACAAATACTGTCAAATATATCTGAGCTTGAATTTAAAAACTAGATCTTCAAAAATAACACAGATAAAGCTTTTGCCCCACAGGAAAACTCTGCTTAAAAGAGGACGAATAACATGTAATGAAAAACAATGACACAGTATATGGATGGATGCTTTGGTTCTCCTGTGGCAGAAGTGAGTGTCGGGACAAGAAGGACAGTGTAGTCTCAACTACACTGTCTCTGAGCCTGGAGGGAAATTTGTCTAAGAAGATGCTGCATTTCGTGTAGAAAGGCAACAGAGGAGGACATTGTAATTGAGGGGAGCAGACTGTGACGTATCTTGTGAATGACCCAGTTTCAGGGTGAGCATGTACAGCTGGAGAAGGCCTGGTGATAGGGCGAATGTGTGACTGATAGGTCAAGCCAGGGTCCAGACTACAGGCAGTGCGAAGGAGCCGGGACCCTCACTCTACTCTGATTCCTACAGTGTAGAGAACTTGGCCCAGAATGGGTGGGATCTGAGCCAACGAGATCTTATTTAAGGAACTGAACTTCATTAGACCCTGACAAGGGACTGGCATTGCAAAGGGATTAGCACCGATCAGAAATCTCTGCTGTAGAAGTTTGTATCTCCCAGAAGTGTGACGGGACTTCTTCTGCCTGGGGGTGAACACAGGTGGGGCTCTGGAACGGCCGCCGTGGCTCAGAGCCTGGTTTCCTATGAAGACCATCAGCAGCAACTGGAATGCTCTGTGCTCTGGTGTCCTCGTCTGACAACTGGGGGTCCTAATAGCCCACGGATAAGCAATAGGCATTAAATTCCTTATTAATTATTTAGCTGTTCCCCTAGAATGCAGGTTAGAAAATAAAAGAAAATGTAGAAAGAAACGTCTAGAAGACATACCCTCTTCACACTGGCTAAACTTCCCCTACCCCATGCCAATTTTCAAATTTTGAAGTACAAGCTTTCGCTGTGACCGCATTTGGTGATGGGTACGTTAGTGGTGATGGAGGTTAATTAGTCATAAGGATGGAGCCTTCAACTGATAGGATTGGTGCATCTATAAGAAAAGAAGACACCAAGATTTCAATGCTTCTTTAAATAACCAGAGAAAAGAGCACTGCAGACACACTGGACAACTGCACACAAGAGGAGAGGGCTCAGCAGAAACCAGCTCAGACAGCATCTTGACCATAGCCTTCCAGCCTCAGATGGTAAGACAATACACTTCTCCTGTTTAAGCAAACTAGTCTTCAGCATTTTGTTTTGGCAGACCTACAGAACAGACAGAACCATGTAAGTATCTACCATTATTCCCCAGACAGTTGAAGCATACATGGAAAAGATGGGCTAAGCTATCAAAACTACAAGGATTTTTATTCCAGTGAGAAAAAAAGAAAGATCAATATTTTTGGGTACTGAACCTAAAACTGTTTGGCCATCTATGACTTATGTGACCTCAAGAAAGACAACTGAGTCTTAAGTTTAGAACCTTCATTAATCCAATAGGCCTGGTCATGGGAAATACTTAATGGTCCTAAACCTCCCTTATAAAATCAGATTTTCTAATATTGATATCCAGTCATATGTTATTGAAAACATTATCTACTGTTTTAACATATTTGGTATTTGTGATATCTGTTAGCTCTGTTAGCCATTAGCCAATTAACTAGTAAGTACCAGAAACTAGAACAATTAAATAAAAATATTTTGCTGTTATAATTCTTACTTATTACAGAAATAATTCCAGATGTCCTACCACCCACTTAAATAATAAATCCACCATATTTTCATAACTGAAATATTTTGAAATTATTATAGACACAACTGGTCAGTCTCCCAGCCAACATTTTCCAGCACCCACTTGTGAACTGGCATCCAAACACTGGACTCCATTTTGTAGACTTTTCACCGACATGGATACAAGTCTGTTGTCATTTGGATCTGAAATGTCCTGCAAAGCCTTGCATGTTTGGTTACTAATGCAGTCGTCTTCAGAGGTGAGGCTTTCAGAAAATGATTGGAATTTGAATGTTCTGACCTGAAACTATTGATGGATTCAAAGCTTGATGTTATTCTTCAGAGATGGTAGAAGTGTAAGGAGACGGCGCCCAGCTGGAAGATACTAGTGGGGCCATGCCCTAAAACTGAACACCTTACCAACGCTCTCCTGCCCTCCCCTCCCCTTCCCTTCCTGCCCCTCCCCTCCCCTCCCATGTTCTCCTTTCTCTTTCCTCCCTAGCCCACTCTGCTTTCCTCCTCTCTCTTCTCTCCCCATCTGCCCATCTCCCCTCTTCCTTGCCTGTTCTCCCTATTCTTCTCTTCCTCCTCCTCTCCTTTCCTTTCCCTTTCATTTTTCCTTCTCCTGCTCTCTTTCTCTCCCCCCTCCATTCTCTCCCTCCCTCTCCTCTCCTTTCCACTCTGCTCCTCTCCTCTTCTCTCCTGTCTGCCTTTAGGCGAGTCACTTTTATCTACCTCATACTCCTTTCTGGAATGTTCTACCTCAACATAACCCAAGCAACATAAGCCAAGGAACCAAAGACTGAGAAGTTCTGAGCCAAAGGAAACATTTTTTTCTTTGTTATCTTTTATAATTGTTATCTCAGGTACTTTTGTACAGCAATGGAGAGGCGACTGACACAAAATCCATTCATGCACATGTTATCTTTAAAGTAAACTGTTCAGTGAGTACCTACAAGAATGCTAACTTGTTTTACATAGTTGGTCACATTTTTGTGGCATTCTCAATAGCATGGTTATGATTTTCACATGTAGTAGCTTGAATAAAAGCTCTGTGGCTTGCAGATGATGATGCCACATAGAGACTGAATTGGATATCTTCTAGACAGATGAAAGCACTACAGAAAAGGATTCAAAATTTGGTCTTTGCTCTACTTGCCTTTATATCTCATCCACTAGATTTCTTTTTAAAACAATATTTTTTATTGTATGTGCATGAGTATATTGCCTGCACATGTATAAGTGCACTTGTGTCATACAATGTCCACGGAAGTCAGAAGAAAGCATTGGATCCCCTGGAACTGGAGTTATGGGCAGTTGTTAGCTGCCATGTGTGTGCTGGGAATTGAGCCTGGCTCCTCTGCAGGAGCAGGCAGTACTCTCTGCTGTACTTTCTGTTCAGATCCCATCCACTCCATTTCTATACGGGTGAAGAGAGCTTGAGTTTTCCTACAATGTCATCCTCATTGAGTATAAGGTGAATTGTACAATATATTTAAAGAATCACAAAGAAATTCCAACCTCAAACAATTGAGCCAGACTGCTTGAAGTCAAAGCATCTCAGAGCCATTTAAAACTCAATGATTTCTGGAAAGGGAGCTTCCTGTCTTCAAGCCCTTATTCAGACAACAGAGATATTATTGCACACCTCAGGACCCCTCACTCCCAAATCAATCAATCAATCAATCAATCAATCAATCAATCAATCTCTCTCTCTCTCTCTCTCTGAATTTTTGTATGTGCAGGCACACATGAATGAGCAACTGTGGGCACAGGTTGCTGCATGTGGATGTCAGAGAACAACCTTGAGTATGATCCGGCAGGTGCTGTCTGACATCTTTATTTTGAGACAGGGTCTTACACGGGCCTGAAATTTTCTAAATAGTCTAGGCTGGTTGGTCAGTGAACACCAGGTATCCACCTCTGGTCACCTCCTCCCTAATGCCAGGATTATGAGCATGGACCTTCATGCCTATTATGTTTTTAGCAGGTTCTGGGGATGAAACTCAGATCCTCACACTTGTGGGGCAAGCATTTAACCAACGGATAAATTTCATCCAAAGCTCAGTCCCTTGTTTAAATAATGTCCTTCCAAACATTTGAGAACAGTGTGTGAATGCCAATCCTGTCTACTGACTTGATTTATAGATCCGTTTATTAATCTTATTGTTTTTAAATACACATTTTTTTAAATTTGTATGTTTATTTTTTAAGTGATTCTACAATATAAAAGCACAGTTGTTTTCAGATCATGTTAACGTTGCTCAGTTTGCCCTACAATTAGGTAACTGGTGCTAGCATCCACAGATGAGGGATACCATTCATCATTTTTTTTTCTGGGACTGTGTTACTTCACTCAGCATGATATCTTCTAGCTCCAGCCATTTACCTGCAAAGTTCATGATGTCATCTTTCTTTACCACTGCATAGAACTCCATTGTGTAGATGTACCACATTTTTTCTACCCACTCGTCAGCTGAGGGGCACTTGGTTTGGTTCCAGCTCCTCGATATTGTGAAGAGAACTGCAATAAACATGGCTGTGCATGTGTCTCTGCGGTAAGATGAGTCTTGTGGGTACATACCCAGGAGTGGTATGGCTGGGTCAGGTGGCAAGTTCATTCCAAGTCTTCGAAGGGTTCTCCACACTGCTTTCCATAGTGGCTGTACGAGTGTACATTCCCACCAGCAGTGGATGAGTGTTCCCCTTTCCCCACAACATCTCCAGCACTTGGTATCATTTATTTTCTTGATCCTAGCCAGTCTTATTGGAGTGAGATAATATCTTAAAGTGGTTTTAATTTGCATTTCCTTAATTATTAGTGACCTTGAAGACTTTTTAAGATGTTTCTCCGCCATCTCTAATTCCTCACTTGTGAAGTCTCTGTTCAGCTCTTTACTTCATCTTTTGAGTGGGTCATTTGTTTTCTTTCTTCTTTGATTTTTGAGTAGTTTATATATTCTGGAGATCAATGCTTTTTCAGATGTATCTGTGGTGAAGGTTTTCTCCCACTCTGTGGATTTTCTCTTCACTTCCTTGATTGTTTCTTTTGATATATGGAAGCTTTTGAGTTTAATGAGATCCCATTTGTCAATTGTTGACCTTAATTCTTGTGCAGCTGCTGTCTGATTTAGGAAGTCTTTTCCTACACCTATGTCTCATAGTCTGCTGCCAACTTTTTCTTCTATTGCTCTCAGAGTTTGGGGTTTCACATTGAGGTCTTTAATCCATCTAAAGTTGACTTTTGTACAGGGTGAGAGGTAGGGGATTAATTTCATTCTTCTACAAGTGGTGATCCAGTTTTGCCAACACCACTTGCTGAAGAAGCTGTCTTTCCTCCATTGTGTCTTCTTGGCCCCCTTGTCAAATATGAGATGGCTGAAATTATATGTGCTCAAGTTTGGATCTTCAGTTTTGTTCCACTGGTCAACAGGTCTGTTTTTGTGCCAGTATCAAGCTGTTTTTATGACTATAGCCCTGGAGTATAGTTTGAAGTCTGGTATAGAGAGTCCCCCTGTGTTGGTCTTTTCACTCAGGGTTGTTGTGGCTATTTGGGGTCTTTTGTTTTTCCAAATGAAATTAAGGGCCCCCCCCAAGCCTGTGAAGAAACTCTTGGGGATTTTAATTGGGATTGCATTAAATCTGTGTACGAGTTTGGGTAGAATGGACATTTTTTTTTTAATTTTTATTTATTTATTTATTTTTTTATGTGTATGAATGTATTGTCTGCATGCAGGTCTGCGCACCCGTGTCGTGCGATGCCGCGGAGGTCAGAAGACGGTCTCGGATTCCCCTGGAACTGGAGTTCGGTGCTGGGGATCGAACCCGGGTCCTCTGCAAGAGCGGTCGTCGCTCCCAACCGCTAGGCCATCCCTCCAGCCCCAGAATGGACATTTTTACTATCAATATAATAAAATCAATTTTTCCCAATCCATGAGCATGGGAGGTTTTTCCATCTTCTGATATCTTCTTCAGTCTTCTTCTTCAGTGGTTTAAAAAAATTTTTTTGTAGAGATCTTTGGTGTCTTTGGTTAGGTTCATTCCTAGGCATTTTATTGTTTTTGAGGCTATCGTGAGTGGGAAGTTCTCCTTGAATTCCTCCTTTAGTTGCTTGTTGTTGGTGTAAAGAAAGGCTACTGATTTTTCTAGGTTAATTTTGTATCCTGCCACTTTACTGAAACTCTTAAACATTTCTAGGATTTTTCTGGTGGAGTTTAGCATCCCTTAAGTAAACAATCTTATCATCAGCAAAAAGGGATAGCTTGGCTTCCTCTTTTCCAATTAGTACTCCTTTAATTTCCTTTTCTTGCCTTATTGCCCTAGCAAGTGTTTTGAGCACTATATTGAAGAAGAGTGGTGACAGGGGGCAGCCTTGCTGAGTTCCTACCTTTAAAGGGAATGCTTCTGTTATTTTCCCATTTAGGTTGATATCAGCTGTGGATTTCCTATATATGGCTTTGATTACATTGAGGAATGATCCCTCCAATCCAATTCCTTCTAAGACTTTAAGCATGAAGGGATGCTGAATTTTGTCAAAGGCTTTTTCTGCATCAATTGAGATGATGGTGTGTTTTTTGTCTTTCAGTCCATTTATATGTTTTATGATATTTATTGATTTTCATATGTAGAACCATCCCTGCATCTCTGGTATGAATTCAACTTGATCATGATGGATGATCTTGATGTGGGTCTGTATGCAATTATTTTGTTCAGAATTTTTGCATCTGTGTTCATTAATGAGATGGGTCTATAGTTCTCCGTTTTGGTTGTATCTTTGCCTAGTTTTGGTAGTAGAGTGATGCTGGCTTCATAGAAGGAATTTGGGAGAATTCCCTCTGTTTGTATCCTTCTGAACAATTTAAGTAATAATGGTTGTAAGTCTTTTTGAAATTTTTTATAGAATTCTGCCCTGAAACCATCTGGGCCTGGGCTTTTTTTAGTTGGGAGGTTTTTTATTACATTTTCAATTTCTTCATGTATTATGGGTCTGTTTAAGCCATCAATCTCTTCTTGGTTGAGCTTTGGTGATTCTCAGGATTTCAGATATTTCATCCATTTCTCCTAGGTTTTCAAACTTAGTAGAGTATTGGTGTTTGAAGTATTCCCATATGATTGTCTGGATCTTTTCATTGTCTGTTGTGATATTTCCCCTTTCATCATTGATTGTATTGATTTGAAGTTGTTCCTTCTTTCTTTTGGTTAGCTGGGCTAGAGGTCTGTCTATCTTGTTTATTCTCTCAAAGAACCAACTTTTGGAATCATTGATTTTTTTTTGCATTGTTTTCTTTGTTTCTATTTCATTGATTTCTGCTCTGATTTTTGTTATTTCTTCCTGTCTGTTGCATTTAGGGTTCATCTGTTGTTGTCTCTCAAGTATTTTTAGCTGCAATGTTAGATTGTTCAAATGTGCTCTTTCTGTTTTTCTAATGTAGGCACCCAGGGCTATAAACTTACCTCTTAGGACTGCTTTTAAAGCATCTCATAGGTTTTGTTGTGTTATATTATCATTGTCATTCAGTTCCAGGAATGCTTTTATTTCTTTCTTTATCTCTTCCTTGACCCACTCATTATTCAGGAGTGTGTTGTTTAGTCTCCATGTGTTCTTGTACATAGTAGGGCTTATCCTGGTGTTGATAGTGAGCTTTATTGCACTGTTGTCTGATTGAATGCATGAAATTATTTCAATCTTTTTGTATTTGTGGAGGTTTCTTCTGTGTCTCAGTATGTGGTCGATTTTGGGGAATGTTCCATGGGGTGCTGAGTAGAAAGTGTATTCTCTGGTATTGGGGTAGAATATTTGGTAGATGTCTGTGACATCTGTTTGGTGTACTGTATCATTCAGTTCAGATGTCTCTCTGTTTATTCTTTGTCCTGTTGACCTGTCCAAAGGGCTCAGTGGGGAATTGAAGTCCCCTACTATGAGTGTATTGGGGTTAGTCTGTGACTTGTGGTCCTGGAGAATTGTCTTTATAAAGTTTGGGGCACCAGAGTTTGGCGCATATATCTCATGAATGTGAAATCTTCATGGTCAATTGTTCCTTTGATAACAATGTAATGGCCTTCTTGGTCTCTTCTGATTTCTTTTGCTTTGAAGTCTATTTTGTCTGATATTAAAATAGCAACATCTGCTTTCTTTTTGGTACCATTTGCTTGGAATATTTTTTACCATTCACTTTAAGGTGGTCCCTGTCCTTGAAGATAAGATGCATTTCTTGTAGACAGTATATAGATGGATTTTGTTTCCTAATCCAATCTCCCAGTCTATGTCTTTTGATTGGGGATTTTAGTCCATTTTAAGGTTATAACTGAAAGATGTGTGTTGCTTCCTTTTACCTTATTATCCATTTGCATTTTGGGTCTAGGTTTCTACTTCTGTAGTTATGCTTTTATTAATTTCTCTTTCTAGGTACATGGGGATAGTTGCTCCTTTCTTCTATCCTTTGAATTGCTTCAAGTATTCTCTGAAGGGTTGGTTTTCCAGACATGTATTCTTTCATCTTGTTTATGTCATGGAAGATTTTTCTCTCTCTTTCAACTATAATCAACATTTTTTCTGAGTATAATAACCTGGGTTGGCATCTATAGTCCTTTAACACTGGGGATGCTTTGCTCCATGTTCTTCTTGCTTTCATAGTTTGCACTGAGAAGTCAGCTGTAATTCTGTTGGGTTTCCCCTTATATGTGACTTGTTTTTCTCTTGTGGCTTTCAGAATTTTGTCTTTGTTTTGGGCTTCTAGAATTTTAACTATGATATGGCCTGGAGAGTTTCTTTTCTGATTTTGTCTGTTTGGAGTTCTATGTGCTTCTTGTTTTTGCATAGGTTTATCTATATTTAGTTTGGGGAAGTTTTAATCTATTATTCTGTTGAAGATCTGATCAATACAATTCTCTTGGGATTCTTATCCTTCCTCTATACATATGATGAAGAGGTTTGATCTTTTAATAGTGTCCCACAATTCCTGGTTGTTCCATTTTTGTGTATTTTTAAATTTTTCATAATCTTTACTTGAGGTTTTTAGTTGTTCTATGTTATCTTCCAGGTCTGATATTCTTTGTTCTGCTTCCTCCATTCTACTTCTGAGGTTTTTTCCCTTCCTTTCCTCTTGATTAGATGAATGTTTGATTTCCTTTTTCATTTCATCTTGTGATTTCTTTATTATTTCCACTTCCTTTTGGAGCCTCTCAATCCTTTCCTGTAGCTCTTTGCTTCTCTGGTTGGTTTCCTCTCCATGGGATATTTTCAGTGTTTCCACTTCCTTCTGGTGTTTGTTATTCTCTCTTTCTAGGTCCTTCTTGAGTTTTTCACTCTCCTCAGTTCTCTGACTTATTCTTTATATTCTTTGATTTCTTTGAATATGTCTGCAATTGTTCCTCTAAGACCCATGTCCTGGGCCCTCCCCAGGGGGATCCCATTGTAGGAATCTCCCACAAGGTTGGTAGAGCTTGGTGTGGAATTATCCTGCACCTTTCCCATGTTGTCCCTTCATCATGTCCCTGAAATATGAGTTTCTCTTTGCCTGTATTCCAATGTGAATCCCAAATGCCTCTTCACTGTGTTGAAGGCTTGCTTTGCTTGCCTCCTTCAGATGCCTTCATTGTTTGTTTGTTTGATTTGTCTCTTTGCTTATAGTGTTGACTTGTCTAAGTTTTAAGCTTTCTATTGGATATCTAACTCACTCTTCCCTTTCTGTTCTGAAGGTTCTCCAAAGAATGCAGTTGGACACTCCTTTGGCAATTCCAGTTGGGGGGGGGGATATGCCTGTGCCCCGGCCCGGTACTCTGTGCTTCAGGCGGTCCTGGGAAATTCCTGATCTAAGCTCTGTGCACTCTTTAAATACACATTTTAATAAGTTTATATTTATTGAGTGTGTGTGTGTGTGTGTGTGTGTATGTGTGTGTGTGTGTGTGTAAGCATGTGTAAAGAACTTGCAGGAGTCAATTCTCTCCTTCCACTGTATGTGGTCCAGGGATTGAATTCAGGTCTTGAGGCTTGGTGACAATACTTATACCAAATCAATCACCTCTCCCTACTAAATGTATTTTTTTAAAAAATTGCTACTGTGTGTTTTAAAATATTCTCATTAGTATCAAGCACAAATGCTTGATCTATTTAAAATTGATAAAAGATATACAAGTGAAAAAAATAAAACCCTGGGCAGGATACAAAGATTCAGAAGCTATAACATCCCAGGAGTAGAACAGGCACCAGTCATGTGTGATTTAGAGTGTCCATTGACATTATCACAAATAGACTGACCTGTTCTTTCTTCTGTGTAGGTGAAGTCTCTGGTAGGATATCACAATGTAATAGAAAGATGGTTCCAGAAAGTTCAGCTTGACACTTGGTACATCCATGAGAGAATGCTTGTTCTAGTTTCATTCCACTGCTGTGGTAAAACACTCTGACCAAAAGGAATTCAGGGGAAGAATTTATTTCAGCTCATACTTCCAGGACACAACCCATCACTGAGGGAAGTCACGGTGGGAAGTCAAGCAGAGACTCAAGCAGGAACTTTGGAGGAATTCTGCTTGGTGGTTTGCACATGGGTTGAGGCTCAGTGAGATTTCCCATACAGCTCAGGGTCATTGCCTAGGGATGGTATCGCCCACAGCGGCCTGGGTTCTCTCACATCAGTTATTGGTCAAGACAATCCCTCACATCACCACAATCTATCTGAACAATCCCACAAATGAGGCTCTCCCAGAAGATGTTGAAAGCTAGAGCTAACTAGGACAATGCCTAACACCCCAGAAGTTCCAGCAAAAGTAATTTCTGTGAAATTGTTTTGTGTTGTACAATACGCCCAAGAGGAAGAAGTTTGAAGCTTCATGTCAAATCTCAGAAGAAACATTGACTGCATTTAAAGCACAAACAGCAAGAATGAAGAAGGTGGAAAACTAAACCAACAGGAAATCCACCCCCCCATTCACTTTACAGCACACAATGATTTTCAGTGGTCTTGCCCATGCAAGTTTTATGGAAAAGTTATTGTTGGTTAGTCTTTATCTGTCACTTGACATTAATTTTAGAGTGCCTATGAAGATGCATAGAAAAGTAAATGCACCTCAGCACCAACCTCTGTTGATCAAGAGTAAAGGCCATAGAGACACAGGGAGACTTGAACATAAAAGCTCAATGGAAATGCTACAGATTACATGTAATAGTGGGCTACTTGCCATGATTTTAGAAAATGAATAACCAAGTGCATGAGTTCAAATCTTCTGTAACTGATATTCAGGCTAAATCGATAGCACCTGCTATATAAGTCTTTAAAATCTAGGTCAGTAAAATATTCCAACTACACAGAAAACAACTTTTTTTGTAGTGCACAGTTCCATAAATGACCTTTTTTGAGACAGTTGAAAAGTCTTTGTGGAAATGTTATATCTCTTCTCAAGAAATTATCATTTTCTCCTTCCGTATCAGAATCCATTCCTGCTGTGTCTTCCCTGCTGGACACGGTGGCAAATTCATCCAAGAAGTTTCTGGGAATACACTTTTTGTGCTATGGGGTTACTATGGGGATACCATTCAGAACGGAATCTCAGATGCACAAAAGTTGAGGATCCTGCTTAGATGGCGACTAACTGACCTGTCAAAGTCCCGTGATAATAGACAGTAAGAGGTTGATAGCAGTGTGCAGATGCAGTGGCAGGTATAGAAAGTGACATTTGTCTGCAGACTTTCTGAGCCTGTATTTCCTTTTTTATCATGTTCTCTCTCAGCCTTTGTTTTCTATATTCAAGCTATTTCTTCAAACATTTCCTTTCAAATGGAATTTTAAGCACAGTACTCTAAGCCTAAGCAAATATAGTATCATACATATGTATACATGGAATTATACTCCAGATCATCTCTTGCTTAATTTTTAAATGGTTTGCTTTTATTCATTTTATATTATGCGCATGAATGGTTTGCCTGCACATATGTAAGCACACCACATGGATGCACTGTCCACGGAGGCCAAAACAAGGCATCGGATCCTCTGGAACTGGAGTTATTGATGGTTCTATATAGAAAATTACAAATATATTTTTTCCAGGTCCTTTACATGAGCAGCTGGTGCTCCTAACCATTCAGCTCTCTCTCCAGCCCTTCATTTCTTGTTTAAACCTTCAGTTTAATTTAATATTTAAGTACAGTTAAGAAAAAGAGTGCTCATATGTTTGTTAGTTTTTCTCCTGTGGTTCAGATATTTTCAGCCAAGAGCAAGTTCTTTCAAATCATAAGTATTTCTTAAGAGACTGATTAGCTTTGTAATGTGTATCAGGAAGTAGCTAAATGAATTTCATTTAAATACCTTAGCATTCAACCCTCCAATAAACTTGGCTTGGCCTCTCTCCTGCATGCTTTGAATAGTGTGATCAATTTTATTTTTGTCTTTTCAATCTAATGGAAGTTGTAGGTAAAATGTATCAGATTATGAAAAAGCTTCCCCAAAGTAATTTGAAAAGGAACTGGAATACTAGAATATAACTTCAATGAGAGATCAATTGTAAGATTGAAAATGACTTAGAGCTAAAGTTGTCAATATTTTCTTTGAATGATAGAACTCTTTTTTAAAAGAAATCCTGGAAACATAATATGTTACATAAATGGGATTATGCTGAATAAAGTGGCAGCTGAGTATATCTTCCTATGTATGCCATGTCCTCTTCTTCCCTTCATCATGCATGCGTGTTCCTAATCATCATTTTGGACAGCCCAAAGCTGCAGAACATGACTTGTAAACGGCTTCCTTCCCCTTAGGTATTATCTTAGCTACTTTTCTTGTTGCTGTGACAAAATACCGCCCCCCCCCAAAAAAAAAGCTATGTAAGGTAGGAAGGGTGGGTTTGGGCTCTTAGCTAGAGGTGCAGTTCATGGTGGTGGGCAAGTCAGGGCACTAAGACGTTGCATCAGGTTGTCACATCCACGTCAGGAAGCAGAGAGCAACGAGTGCCTGTGCTCAGCTCGTTTTCTTTTTATAGAGTCCAGAATCCCAACCCAGGGAGCAGGACCTCCCACAGTGGCAGATCTTCTTATTTCAATTAATTTAATCAAGATAATCTCTCAAGGAAGGCTCAGAGGCCCATCTCCTATGCAATTCTAGTTCTCATCAAGTTGACAGTTGAGACTCACCACTACAGTTAGTTGGAGGCTAAAAATGATGAAATTAAAAATCACCTCCCAAATCATGAGCTCTCTCTCTCTACATCATTTACAGAGAGTAGAACTCTATAAAGATTCTTAGGATAGAAAATTCATGGAAACTTTCTTATGACACCCAAAGCCAAAAGGAGGTTTCCATGTTCAATGAAAACAAAGGCCCTGTGCATGCACACTGTAATATAAGGTCCAATAACTAACAATTATGGTTTGCTACATCCTAGTCCTCAACAACTGCACCAGTGAGTACAGTGAATACTTATTCTGATATTAGGAAGGTATTATTAATGCTATATGTGTTTTAAATATTTTATCTATGATTTTATTTTGTGTCTGAGTGTATCACCTGCATGTATGTAAGAGTACCCACGTCGTGCAATGCCTGCAGAGGTCAGAAGAGGGCATCAAATCTCCTGGAGCTGGAGTTACAGACAGGTTGTTAGCTGCCATGTGTGGGTGCTGAGAACTGAACCTGGGTCCTCTGAAAGAGCAACCAGTGCTCTTAACCACTGAGCCATTTCTCTAGCACCAATGCTATAGTTTAAAAAGAAATGTTTCTTTAAAGCATTTCTTCTTCTTTTCTTTTAAATCTAATATGTCTGAATGATGTCTTTCCTTTAAAAATTCTTGTCTGCTTGCTGATACTTATTTTTATTTATGTGTGCATGTGCTGTTGTCTCTCTATCTCTCTCTCTCTCTCTCTCTCTCTCTCTCTCTCTCTCTCTCTCTCTAGATTAAATGACATCCTCAGTGACATCCACAGAACAACGTCCAATTTCTGAGGCTGAATCTCTCACTGGCTCAGCAACCACTTGATTAGCTGGTTAGTGAGCCCCTATACTCCACCAATCTCTCCCTCTTCAGCACTGCATACCAAGCAGTTTCATATGTGTTTTGTGGACTGAAGTCATGTCCTAATATTTGCAAGGCAAATACTTTACCAGCTAGCTGAGCCATGGCCCAGCCCATACTGATGTTCTTTTATCTCGATATTTTTTATTTGTGCTTGACTTACCCCCAGTTGGACATAACAGACACACAGAGCTACAACCATTCAAAATAATGTTCTATAGTCCAGCAGGGATTAATGGATTCAGTGTATAACTAAATACCACAAAGTATGCAGAAGTAAAACATAGATGTAGCTGTTTTTTTTTATTAATTTAGTTTTTATTGATGCTTTGTGCATTTCATACATTTTTTCCAATTCAGTTCAGGCTTATTTCCCTTTCCCTCCCCCCCACCCCCACCTCATCCCAGATCATGCATTCTGCCATAACTGTCCTGCATCTTTCTCTCAGTTTTTTTTTTTTTTTTCTTTTAGCTATAAGTGATAACCATGAGTACAGCATCCTTCATGTAAAACCTATCTGCAGGCTGTTGTGCCCAACCCCTACAGCTCCACCATCCAGTGGGGGGTGACAGGTTGTTTGTTCAATCAAGTTGATCAAATGGTGTTCAGACTACATTGCTGTAGTTTCACATTCACCCCAATCGCAGCCCTTACATTCTACCATGCCCCCTCTTCCGCAGGTTGTTCCCTAGGCTTAGAAAAGGGGCACAGGGATGAGATGTAAAACAGTCCACTCTCTCTGGAGCTGTTGACTTATCTGGTCTTCTGGCTGTTTCCTTTCATGGGCTACAGTTTGTCCAGGAATTACCTTTCGATCCTACTAATGAAGACAAGCAATTAGATTATATAGGTATTTAAGCAGCACTAATAGTTATGGTAGGTTACTTTTAGCATAGACACATGTTTGGATATGTTAATCCATGAATTACATTTTTTCCCCCTGTTAAATATGACAGGGTCTTACTGTGGCTTATAACATCTCCTAACCTGTAGAGGATGTAAGCTTGTGGCATCAGCCATGTGTTATTTCTCCAAGGAGAGAGCCAATAGCCAATTAGTTTGGGATAATACAGGCACATGGCTGCCTCTGCTGCAATAAAATCTGTAGAGCAATAACTTATTTTTGGATTGACACATACAAATGTTCTCTATAATTTTCTGTTGTACAATATCATCCTTGTAGCATTCTCTTTAAGATGATTTAACGTAAAAATAGTTTGCTTCCCAAGTTAATCATATTAGTCACCCAAAAACACATGGGTGGAATTTGATGAAATCTTTGCCTTGACTCCACCCTATAGTTATGTTATAATACAACTGTCTTCTGGAGACTCATACGCTAAAAAAAAAAAAGGGGGGGTAGGACAGAAAGACATTGAAACCTTTTCATCAACCTTGCAATTCAAATTTAAAACTAACTATGGGAAAAGATTGTTTGTTCCAACAGGACAAAACATCACCAACTAAACAGCTGAGAAAGAAAAAAGAAAATCAGGTTTGCATTGAGTAGGATGTACCAAAAAAGTGCACCGAAAGGCTGACCCGTCTGAACATTTGAAAGGAAGAAAACCTCAGATTGCCATAAACATCGAACCCTCTGTGGATCTACATGTAACAACTAGTTATAATGAGTCCTAATGAAACTTACCATCTAGGTGCCACAAAGGTTCTGCTATGAGAGACTTCTTGCCTCCCCCATAGAACAGGGAGAATATGACGATGATGAGGTCGTTCCCCAACTGTAAATTGGAGACAACTATTGTAGAGGGAATCTCTTATAAAAACCGTAAAGTAAAACTGCTTTTTTAATTGGCTAATAGACATGGGAACTTGGAAGGGATTATTCTCTATTCAGAACCAAATATAATACTAAAGTCCTAGGGCTATGCACTCAGGCAAAAAAATATCATATACATGAGCTTGACATCAAGCAATGGATTGTTCTACCAGATGGATGTTGGCCAGGGGATCCAAGGCCCCACAAAAGGTAAGGGCTCCTTGCCTCTAAGTTGGGATACCTGCAGGAGGAGAGGAATAAGACCCTGCTGCCGAAAGACTGACGTTAACATGGGAGGGATGTATTGAGACCCACATGCAAGTGTACAGATGGCCTCTGGAATGCCAGAGAGTGTTACCAAAGCCACTAACCAATAAGCAAAAATACGGGTCTCCCTGAGTCAAGCAAGACTACCACCTCAGCACCAGCTACACCTCACACTGCCTCTTAAAAACTATGTGTAGCTGTGAGTTTTTAAGATATTGTGGGGTTGTAGGTGTTGGGCACAACAGCCTGCAGATAGGTTTGCATGAAGGATGCTTTTACTCATGGATTATCACTTATAGCTAAAACTGAAAAAAAAAAAAACTGAGAGAAAGATGCAGGACAGTTATGGCAGAATGCATGATCTGGGATGGGGTGGGGGTGGGGGGGAGGGAAAGGGAAATAAGCCTGAACTGAATTGGAAAAAATGTATGAAATGCACAAAGCATCAATAAAAATTAATTAAAAAAAAATAAAGATATTCAAGGCTCGGCTCCCACCCGTCAGTCGTCAGTCTCTGTCCTTGGTACTGACCTTCACATTGTTTCCAGTCCCTTCCACATTCACTCACTCTGTATCTCTATGTTGCCATCCACTCCCTGTCTAGGAGGCATAGGAGTACTGGTATAACCATAGGGAACCGGGGTCCCTTGTTGTGAACCTGTAGCATCTCAGAATGACTTGTGTCTTTGACTTCTCTTTGTCCTGCTTCTTTGGACCTTCAACTTCTTCCTGCCCACCTGTCTGTCATCAGTATTCATCACGGTTATTATATTATATAATATCTAATATATATATATATATATATATATATATACACTTTTTGAAACATGGCCTTGTTCTAGAAGTCACTAGTTTAGACTAGCTCAAGCCCACAGCAATCCTTCAGCCTTAGCCGCCCTTCATGCTTTTAACTTTTACCCCTAAGTGTTTACTTTCAGCTTCATCTAGATTGATTTGTGGCCTAAGCATCATAGCTTTGCTTTGATGTTACTCCTAATTAGTAATTCGGGAGGGTATGGTTTAAAGTAATAAATTAAATTGAATTTACATGAGCTTGCCTCAGGGAACTTGCTTCTATCTTGAATGTACAAATATGAAAAGATAAGCCTATGGTTATCAGGAGAAAATCAGGTTAAATCTGACTTTCTTGTCAGACAATCTCATGTTAAGACTATTTCGAATTTCTGCTAATAATCTCAGTGCTCCCAGATGTATATTTAGCCATAACGCTCAGACTGTAGTCGTGCTAGTTAATGTTTACATCAGAGTGATTTGTGTCTATAAGGTAAACATTTGGTACATGGATTAGTGAATTATTTTGAATTGTTGAAGTTCTGTTGAACTGTGTAATCAGCTGCCAGCTCTACCAATTACATCAATAGCTAAAAAGCGACTGAAGCACGAACCTTTTTCAGGAAGACCTATGATGTGAGCTGTAAGAAGAAATCTCTTCTATAAATTAAAAGATCCCACTAATTCTTCCTTTTCTATTACTTGTGTTTTTCAAGATAAATGAAGATACAATCAAGATTTAAATTTAATTTAACAATCTTGTTTTTCCTCAAAAGAGAATGTAATTATTTTTTCCTTTGATTTTCATTTGATTTTCCTGCTACTTAGAAAAATTTATTTAACTAGTAGACCCCAGATTATAGATATGGATTCAAACATAATGCATTTCACTCTGGTGGGGTTAGGTGTAGACAGCTGTCAGCCACTGTACCCTACAATTCTTGTTCAGTATTGCTGGGAACGGTGCAGTTTTCTTTACCTTAACCAGACTTGCTCTCAAGAGCTTGAGGACCAGAATCCTGCTGTCCACTCTCTAGGCACCAGCTCTTAGGCTGTGTGTTAATATGCAGACCATTACCACAGACCATGAGACAGCCTGCAGAAGATCAATACGTCTCTGCATGCCAGCCTTGCAGGCCCACAGGAAGCCGGCAGCCCCCACCTGCTGAGTGACCGTGCAGGGCTTCTTGATTTCCTATTCTGCTTGTCAGTGACTCATGCTACAAGATACGCTTTTATTCACTTTTATTTAGCTTTACCCGGTTCCCTTTTCCAAATGAAAGCAGTAATGGAAAGATCACGTGCTTCATGGCTGGTTTTCCACTATGCAAGGTGTGGTGCTGAGGCAAAGCTCAGCCCAGCTGTTCCGAGTCACTCCTACCGGACAGCTGACTCTGGATGCCTCTGTGAGATATGACACCAAGTTCCAGATGACAACCCAGAGCCAAGAGGAAGAAGGAAAGAGAAAAACATATCACTCACGTTAAGTGCAGAAGAAGGCACAGTGTGTCTTGAGCTCTTCCTTTGTTGCCTCTTCTCTTATCTCAATTACTATTATTGATCTTAATACTGTTAGTTGCTTTGCACTTTGTTTATACACAGTGGTCGAGACCGTTTGGATAACAGCCTGGGAACTGTGCCTGCAAAATACAGCAGCCTCCACTGATACTCCATTCTCTTAATTACAGACCAAGTCTTTAAAACACAAAAGCTTGTTTCACCACAGAACCGACATGGTTGACATTTTTGCAACTGACAGGTCTCTTTTTATTTCTCCCTTTCTTTTCGAGGCTTTGCCTCCCTAATTACAGTTTTCCTAACATTTTCCACACATTGAAATCCTTTTTCTATAAAGGTTGCAAATGGAAACCATCCTGTGATTTTTCCTGCTAGCTGTCATCCTGCTTTAAAGTTGCAAGAGAATAAAATCAAGAGGACAGCAATTAGCGGAGGCCTGGAGCTCCAGCCTCTCTTCCTCTACTCTCGTCTTCAGTGGCATTTCCCAGGGAGGTGGTCAGTGGCCTGCGGTCTCATCAAGGGTCCAGGAAATTGCATAAACACTTTTAGACTGCTTATGCTAAAATCTGCCTGAATCAGTTCTGTTTATCTTAGAAAGTTTTGGGATACATTTTAAAATTAAAGATAGTAAACATGAATGCATCTTGGTTCAACATTCTCCTCCTGTCTTTGGGGTCATGTTGATGGAGTAGAGCAGGAACTATCAGGCTATTGTTGGAGTAATCTAGGGACTATTAGGATTCAGAGTTGAGGGCCATTCATAGACAAGTATAGTCAGTGCCTGGCAATATAGCTTGGTTGAGAAAGTGCTGGCCTAGTGTTCATGATGTTCTGGGTCTAACCATTATACCACAAAAATTTGTAATTCCAGCTCGTGGAAAGTAGGGGCAAGAGAATCAAAAGTTCCAAGTCCTGGAAGCCAGCCTGAGTTCATGAGCTACGGTCTCAAAAGTAAAAAGTTAAGGAAAATAAATTATATTTAGAATCCCACTTCACCATCTCACGTCTAGCAGGCAATACACTTATACACATAAAATAAAAGTAATAATAAATAAAATACTTTTAAAGAAAAAGGTTAAACATAAAATGTATAAATACAAATCACTATAATTAACCATTGTATGTACCAGCCTTATAACTGAGATGGTTTAGAGTACATTGATGGGCAATTGAAGCTCCTGTGAGATCCACAGTCCCCACCACATACAAGTTGTCCCCAGAGACGAAGACTGAGAAATTATATTTTTCATATATCTTTAATTCTGTACACAGATGTACAAAAGAGACAAAGACTCTCCATTTGTTGAGAAACTTTCCATTTTTTTTATATACAGAAGACCTGCACACAGGTCAACACTGTGGTAATGCGCTTTTGTGGAGTTAAATATACAAAGCCCACATAAACAAATCAGACAGCTCTAAACATCTTTCTAGAAGACCATAACCTTTCCTATTTGAAATAAGGAAAAGAAGAAATGTATAGCATAGCAAGTTAGAAGCACTGCTGCCAACCTATGACAGTAGAATTAAACCCGTTTAAAAGAGGATATGGGGCCTGCCAGACGGCTCAGCCAGTTAAGGCATTTGCCGCCAAGCCTGATTGCCCAGTTCAGTCCCTGGAACACATGTGCAGAAGATGAGAACCAGGAACAAGTCCTGCGAACTGACCTTTGATTGTGTCTCATACATGCATGGAGAGAGAGAGAAAGTGAGCGAGCAAACGAGTGAGTGAGAGAGACAACATAATCAATAAATAAAATTTTCAATGTATCATTTATAATAAGTTATTATACAATAAAATATTTTTTAAAAGATGGAATAAAGAAATTTATAAAACAAGAAAATTTGACACAGGAGAAAAATATGTCACATTGATACATTATGGCCAATTGTATAGATAAGCTGATTTGATTTTCATCAATATTAACTATATTTTGTCATCCATTCTTAGAAAAAGCTCATTTTCTTTTTTTTTTTTTATTATTTATTTTTGTATGTGTATGAATGTATTGTCTGCATGCAGGTCTGTGCACCCGTGTCGTGCAATGCCGCGGAGGTCAGAAGAGGGTCTTGGATTCCCCTGGAACTGGAGTTCTCCTGGAATTGGAGTTACAGACGGTTCTTAGCCGCCATGTGGGTGCTGGGGATCGAACCCGGGTCCTCTGCAAGAGCGTCGGTGCTCTTAACCGCTAGGCTATCTCTCCAGCCCAGAAAAAGCTCATTTTCATCTGTTTAATATATCCTCTATGTTCACATTCCCATTCATTTTCTACCTGGCGCTGATCGTATCTGCATTTCTCTTGTAATTTGTATCTGACAATGGAAGTATTTCAATTGAACTGCCCCACATTGTACCCCAAATTTCTGTGTTATGTTATGTGTGGAAAGCCATCCTCCACATGAGACCAAACACATTGTGAAGTTGGTAAAACAATAACATGACTGGAGAACATGGTAAATGTCTAGACATTTACCTCTAGAGTCTTGGGCCACATAGAAGTCCACAAATTCAATTGAAATTCTTTTTTCTGTAAAGTCCAGTAAAATTTTAAAGAAACGTTATTAAAATGCCCTACTGGGTATTCATTCCACTTAACATGATGGAATTGTCTTTGGTACAACCAGAAATAAATGCTTTGTCAATTGTATTCAGCTTGACATGACTGGAGCCATCTTGATTTATAACTGTATGGTTGTTCTTGAGTTATAGAGGTCAGTTTTCCAACAAGTGCTGTGAATAAACAAAGCATTAGAGTAAAATGGGATGCCACTAACTCCAGCTATGTGGCTGAGTCTTTGATATTCATTTGAGGTTGTGGTGGTTTGAACAAGAAATGTGCCCCCGTCAGCTCATGTATGTGCTGTTCTAGAGGTTTAAAAGGTGGAGCATTCCTGGAGGAAGTATGTCACAGGGTGGGCTTGGAGAGTCCATAAGCGGGTCCTCTTTCAGTTTCTCTTTCTCTCTCTGTTTCACGTTTGCAGGTAGTGATGTGAGCTCTCAGCTTCCTGCCTCAGCCTTCCTGTCTCTTCCTTTATGGACTCCCCTCTGGAACCGTAAGACAAAACAAACTCTTTATCCTTTAGTTATCTTGGTCATGCAGTTTTATTTTACCACCAGACCAGGAACATTCATTCCAACTTGGATTAAGTCACTTTCCTTATAACCACTGTATTACTCCATTTTCCTGACCACAGGGACTTGAACTTCAGTCAGTAAATCTGTAGTAAGTCCCAGTTCCTGAGTCTGCCTGCCTTTTTTCCTTCCCAAGGCACTTTTTTAAATTTTTATTTTATTTTATTTTTTTTGTCATGACGATGCCATCTTTATTCGTGATGACCAAATCTGGAGACAGTCTACCAGTAAGATAACAGATAAACAAATAGAAAGATTACTGATAGAAACAATGTTATAAATATAAAAGGGCTTTTTCTTTTTTTTTTTTTTATAGGGCACTATTTTATTTATTTATTTTTTATTGGTGCTTTGTGCATTTCATACATCATTTTCCAATTCAGATCAGGCATATTTCCCTTTCCCTTCCCCCCTACACGGGTGTATATTCGATTAATGCATATATAATTGATGTGAGTTCAATTAGTACCCAGTTTTGCCTAGACACTGTCTACAGTTAACATGGTGTCTTAGGACTTAGTAAAAGTAAATATGTGTATATTAAACAACATTGGTTTCCCAAGGCACTTTGAGGCTGCTTCATATACAATGGGGTTGATTGCTCTAGAACAACACACTAATCCCTAACTCGGCTTTCTACTATTCTTTAGCTTTATTCCTCCCAAGGGAAATTGTTGGATTTGGATTTGGGTTTTTGAAAGTTAAATATTGGGGATCTTAATTCAAGAACAATTTGGGGAAAGGATTGTGATTTTTACAATTTCAGAATTTAGAGGTTTTAGAATTCAGTGATTTTTTTCCCTTTTAAGATTTTACTATTCGAGGCTGGAGAGATGGCTCAACCATTAAGAGCACCGATTGCTCTTGCAGAGGACCTGGGTTTGATTCCCAGCACCCACATAGAGGCTGAGAACTGTCTTTAACTCCAGTTCCAGGGGAATCTGACACCCTCTTCTGACCTCCAAGGCATTGCACGACACGGTGCACCAGCCTACATGCAGACAATACACACACACGCACATAATAAATAAATAAATAAATAAATAAATAAATAAATAAATAAATAAATATCTTAAAAAAATAGGAGCTGGAGAGATGGCTCAGTGGTTAAGAGTGCCAACTGTGCTTGCAGAGGACCCGGGTTCGATCCCCAGCACCCACATGGAGGCTCAGAACCGTTTTTAACTCCAGTTCCAGGGTACTCTGACAGCCTCTTCTGACCTCCATGGCATTGCATGGCACAGGTGCACAGACCTACATGCAGACAGTACACTCATACACATAAAAAAAAATTAATTAAAAAAGATTTTTACCATTCAAGTTTATAGCAGTGGGGGTTGTGTCTTTCAGAGCTGTGATCTACACTGGGCCTTTGGAAGTCATTTGAGTAGAGCCCCCGTCGGTGGAGGTGATGTCCCTGTAAGGAGGCACTGGGTTGGCTTTCTGTGCCTCTGCCGTGTGAGTATTCAAGGAGAGAGCTGCCATCTGCAACCAGGAAGCAGGACCTCTGCAGCCCAGAACTGTGAAAAGTATGTTTCTTTTGTTTATACATCACCCAGTCTATGGTGTTTTGTTACAACAGCCTGGATGGACTCAAACAAAACTTATGAGCTTTCATGTATAAGAAAGAGTCTATAACTTATTTTTAGGCTATGGGGAATTTTGGAGGGATTTTCAGAGCTGAGCGATGTGATTAAAGTGTTACTGTAGGAAGAGGATGATAGTAATTAGGATGTGGAGGAAGAATACAGGATGTAAAATTATGAAGAACTCAGCCTAATGCTCTGCACTGGGTGCTTCAGTGGGCAGTCAACACGTGCATGCAAAATGAGTGACGAAGAGAGGAAGAGAATCAGTTTTTAGGAGATAAGTGGTTAAGAAATGATGTAAACATGTTTTATTTTACCTTTCTATCTCTGTACATATGTATGATGTGGGGGGGTGGTCCCATTTTGTGGTGACTACAGGATAAACTCAGATGCTATTCTTCACTTTCTCTTTCCTTTGATGCAGCACCTCTTTCCTTTGACCCAGCATACACAGAACTAGCTGGCCCACGAGCTTCTTCCCAGGTATTCTTTCTCTGCCTTCCATTCACCAGAGGTGCGCTGGAGCAATAGACTCTGACTACTGCATCCAACTTTACATGGGCAATCAAGAACTGAGTACTACTCATGCTTTTATGGCAAGTCCTTTTCCTCCTGAGACAGCTCCCCGGCCCATACACAGGATTTAATTCTAGAAGAAGAAACAAGGATAGAAGGGGTGATACAGTAGAAAGTAGGAGTCACATTCCCCTGGTCTGACCTCTCATGCACCACAGAGCATGGGAGGGAGGGAGGGAAGAGGGAAGATCATACAACTGGTCCATGCCTGCTCTAGCCTGTCTACAGCAGCTACTGTCTCTCAACACTTCGAAGGGTTCAGACTGGAAAAACCCCATTTCATTTCTGTCTAATGAATCTCGCCACAACCTTGGTTTAAGCATAAAAGTCTAGGGACTAAGAATATCGACAAGACGGAGGTGTTTAGTAGTGGATCCGGATCTATGGGGCTGTATTGCTTTCATTTTGTGTAGCTCGTGTTTAGGATGTTTCCAAAATGTTTAGCTTGAATCTTGGCTGAGAAGCCAGGATCAACTGCGAAGAAAGTCTGCATCTCTGAAGTCAGAAGAGTGGATGAATCACCAACTATCCACACTTCCAAGCACTTTTCAACTATCCAAATGATGTTAGAGCCTTCTCGTGCTGGGAAGCAATATTGGTTGTTTTCCTCAGATTTATCTCACGAATTTGTAAAGGATTTTTCTGCCTCCATATTCTTACTCTCACTCAGACTGTTGTCCAGTGTTTGTTATTTTACTCCTTATGAGATAAAAATATGAACAAAGCAACTTAAAGAAGGAAGGGGTCATTTTGGCTCACAGCGGAAGTACAGTCCGTCGTGGCACGTGAGGCCTGGCGTGGGAGCGTGGGACTGCTGCTTGCAGCTTGTCGGCAGTGTGAGGAACGCCGGAGGATCTCCATTGTCTTCCTAATCCCATTTTATGGGATAGCAACAGCCATAGTCAAAGTGATCTTCCTTCCTCAGTAAGACCTTTCTAGAAATCCACATACAAACATGCGTAGAGTTCTTTATGCTGGGTGATTCTAAATTTATTAAACTTGACAATGAAGATTAATCATCAGAACTGGTCACCAATGTCCAGCCGCTGGTCACATCTTGATGCCCAGTCCCTACTCCAGCGCCATCAGAATGTCTCCATGCTTTTTCTTCTTTTATTTTAAACAGGGGCTCTATAGTCCCAGCCTTCCTGGAAGTCACTATGTGGACCAGACTGGCCTGGATTCACAGAGATCTGTCGGCTCTGCCTCTGCAGGGTTGGGATCAATAGTGCACAACACCATGCCCAGCTCTCCATGCCCTCTCTCACTACTTTCTTCTTTGCACACCATGCCGAACTATGCTGACTCACACATAGCCCTGGGCTTGTGCTTGGCTCACTTTGCACAACACTTGCTCTCTGCTGTGAGTGTGCGTTCACCTGGATGACCGTCTTTCACACCACAGTGACCAACACATTATTCTAAAAGCTTTCAGAAACACACAAGGCTTCTCTGCAGGATCATAGTTTTGGCAACACCCTTTAGGCACACACAGTCCATCACACAGTTCATCCCACCCAATAGGTGGGGTTAGGCCTGGCAACATGGCTCTATAAAGCTACTCCGTAAAAGCCAAGGAGAGTATCAAGAACTGTGACCGACTTGAAAGAATACACCCTGTTTACACAAAACTCGAATTGAAAAACAAACAGCACACCCAAAAGAGACCACCATGCTGGGTAAAGAAACTACACCAGACTCCTGGCCTATCAGTCACCATTTGTGATTAGAAAGCCAGACTGGAAATTCCTGAAGGTCAGGTTAGAAAAAGCACAGGTTACTGAGGGACTTAACAAGCTAGAAGGCATGACATTCATTTTAAAAGAACCTAGAGACAAAGAGAAAGGAGGATTTGTGTGGAACAGCTTCATAAATATGAAGATGAGAGGCGTTTCAGGAGGAAAAGTGGAGTGAAAATGATAGGTACCAAAGAGGTTGCAAAGAGGAGGAAGTGTCAAGAGAAAATAAGTGACTTGTTTCCTGGTGCAGAAGTGGAGGTAATGTGTGTGTGCACATGTGTGAATGCGTGTATATCTGTTTATGTACGTACGCATGTGTTGAATTTGAGCAATGCCTTCTCATTATTGAAAAGTTAAACTGAAAATAATGGGAGATTGGAAAAATGACCATGTGACTTATTTTCTGTTCTTAAGAATGTGGGGCCATCCAGAATGGCCTGAAACTTTTTTTTTTTTTTTTTTTTTTAAATTTTTTTTTATTTTTATTATTTTTATGTGTATGATATGTATTGTCTGCATGGCAGGTCTGACGCAACCCTGTGTCGTGCGATGCCGCGGAGGTCAGAAGACGGTCTCGGATTCCCCTGGAACTGGAGTTCTCCTGGAACTGGGTACAGACGGTTTCTTAGCCGCCATGTGGTGCTGGGGATCAACGGGTCCTCTGCAAGAGCGGTCGTCGTCTTAACCGCCAGGGCCATCCCTCAGCCCTCTTTTTTTTTTTTTTAAATTTTTTTTTTTTTTTTTTTTTTTTTTTGGCCTGAAACTTTTTGTACGGTGCAAAAGAGTGAATGACACGTGAAGGGGCAGTTGGGAGTTCAGGCGAACAAGAAGTCAGCTGTTGGAAGGGCAGAGAGACGTTGTGCAGGAGCACAAGCATTAGTCGGACAGGAGTGGACGTGGGGAACCCGAGCATACCAGAAATGAGCCCATCGAAAGAAAGGGAAAGCTTAAGAGTGAGGAAGTGCGGAGCAATGTGCGACACAGGAAGGACGAAGGACCACGGGAAAGGGTTCTGTAGCACGAACATTACACTTCCGGCTGAAGTCACATGACACGAAACTGTGAGTGAAAGAGCAATCGTAAAACAAAATGTGTGACATCCTTCCACGTTGTTAATTACAGAACAGAAAGACGGAGGATTGAACAGCCACAGCCTCACCCATTGGCTATCTGAAACTTAATATTGCCACTGGGCACACCCTGGCGTCCCCCTTCAGGTGACTTGAGAAGAAAACATACCCAGGAGTGGAATGAGCCGAGTCTATTCAGAAGAAAGCAGAAATGTTTGTATTTGAGATGTTCTATGTAAAATGATTGGATTGGGTTGTTCAAAAATGTCAACACTACGTAGGAAAATAATCTTTTGAAGTTTTTGATTTGACTAAATAGACAAATGTGGTGGCTGATCTTTGACTGGATGTTGAGACGGGGAGAAAATACTATCAGCATTGGAACAACTGGAGAAGTGAACGGAGCACGCGCTCCGCGCTGCTCCCAGGGCAGAACCGCGTTCACATGATTGTGGGAAGGACAAACCGGACTTGATTATTTTTTAAGGACACTAGGGATGTGGAAAGGCCTTGGGTTGAGTTAAAGAAAAGGGTGAATATGATAAAAATACACTGTATAGAATTCCTCAAAGAACTAAGAAAATGTATTTTAGAAGGATTCTATCTGTCTGTGAAGGGTACAGTTGTAGCTTACAGAATATTTCTTGGGAGATGCATTTTAGAATGAATTGCCCTAGTTGAAAATAAAAACCAGTCCTTTTCTATATAAAGGAAAAATCAATGAGGGGGAACTTAGCTACTTTTGAATTTAGGTGAGCAGTTTCCATTACATCAATCCTTCATTTTTTTGATGGTCTAAGCATTTCAAAGTTACGAAGTTGAGGAAAAAATAAAATGAGGACTGGGGAGACGGCTCAGGTGGTGACATCCTTGCCACACAAGAATGAGAACCCAGCCAGGCGTGGTGGCGCACGCCTTTAATCCTAGCACTCAGGAGGCAGAGGCAGGCGGATCTTTGGGAGTTCAAGGCCAGCTTGGTCTACAGAGCGAGTTCCAGGACAGCTGGGGCTACAGGGAGACCCTGTCTCAAAAAGACCAAAATAAATAAATAAATAAATAAATAAATAAATAAATAAATAAATAAATAAAATAAATAATGATAACCCGAGTCTAATCGCCAGAACCCAGGTAGAAATCACAGTAAAAGAATGGTGGCATAATTCTGCCATCCCAGGACTGGACTGCAGCAGCTGAAACAGGAGAATCCGTGGAGCTTGCTAAGCAGTCAGCCTCGACCAGTCTGTGAGCTCCTAGTGAGAGAGAGAGAGAGGGAGAGAGAGAGAGAGGCTCAGAGCAAAACCAAGCACCAAACAAAGTAATACATAAACAAGCAAAACAAGGTGACTAAACTATATCTTGACCTCTGACCTGCGCACACACACACATTAACTCATAAATTCACAATACACAAATTAAATTAATAAATTAATCATTAAATTAAATAAAAAGTTTGAAACAGTAATTCTCGAATGGAAGAAAGATAATTTTTTTTCTGAGGGAAATAGAGATGACCTGCCCTTGACCAAGGTGTGCACGTTGTTGTTCAAAAGGCATTGCCCATCATGAACTTTGAAGGTAAATGGAAGGAACTTAGCCATTATGCTAAGTGAAGTAACACAATCTCAGAAAAACAAACCACGTATGGTGTCTCTCATTTGTGGATCCTCGCACCAAATCCCTCTTTGTAAGGCAAACTGACTCTTTTTTTTCTTTTCTTTCTTTTTTTTTTTTTTTGTAAATATAATACCTGATGTTACTCATCAACTTGCTATATAATGTAGGAATGTAAAGTAATATTTTTTCTTTACCTGAATATAACTACTGTCAAAATGTAAATCCCTAAACATGTTTAGGTATTAACCTATTGTTTAATTTCACATGTCATAATTTTGGTATATGTTTAGCATATATATGCATATTTTGAAGTGATACAAATTGGAAGGAAGAAGAACAACAACAAAAAGACTGAGACTGGGTCAAAGAACTGACTGAAACAGCAAACTTCTGCCCCAAACAGTAAACTTCTACATAGAAGAAATAAAAAGAAAAAAAAAAAAAAGATTGAGAAAAGGATGCAAAACATGTATGGCAGAATGCATGAACTCTTGCTGGGAAGGGGGCAGGCAGGGAAGAGGTCTAAATTTGATTAACAAATGTTGTATGAAAGGCACAAAACTTCAATAAAAAAGGCATTACCTCACGACAACCTCCTAACATTTCCGGGGTGGACATTCTTATTCTCATTTTATAAATGAGGAAGCAGAAGCTCAAGAATCATGTGTTGCAACCTGATCAGCACAAAGGTTGAAGTTTCATTCCCTCTGGCTGAAACCCATAGTTCTCCCCTTAACCAGAGAGGGACAGGCTCCCTGTTCTTAATGGCATCTTAGTGGGGGACACCACACCTGCTAAACTGAGGGAGTTAGCAGTGACCAGTAAGACTGCTGGGACAAGGAAGGAGGAGGCTGTATGCTGAACTTCTAGGAATGATCCCTAGAACTACCCTTCAGGACTGACTTGGCAAGAGAGTCACCCCATCACTTGGGGCAAGGGACTCAAGGATCCCCACCTAGGACCCCAAATCTTTACTGAAATCTACACTAGCAATCAAATGCCCTTGTCTGACAATTGGCACCAATTGAGCCAATCACGTGGCTCCTAAGAAAACCAGCCCCTTCTCCACCTGGGCTTCTTGCACAAACACCTATCTTTTTTCCATTTTTAACCATGCTATGGACATGCATGTAGGCGTCCCAGGTGGAAATGCAGTGCGTCAACTGCAGCCTCTGGTTTCCGGTTTCAGTTTTTCAGGCAATCAACTTTCAGGAAGTTTCAGGATGAAGGCCTTTTGGCAATCTGCCTAGAATACAGTGGTCCTTCTGGTAATCGCTGGGGTCACTGAGGAATAAAAACCACAGAGAAGAAAGATGCATGGGCATCCCTGATTTTATCAGAGATGATTCAGTGGGAGTTCAGTAAGAAAAAGGCCCAACAGGAAACGAAACGTAAGTAACTATTCCCACAGTAGTCATGGAAATATTCCATATTTGCTACAGGGTTTTGAGCTGCCATATTATGGGAGTTGATGAAGATGTCTCCACAAGGGTCAAGATCTTATCAGATACTAGCGCCCAAGTTCATGGCACAGGCACCAAGAAAGGAAGATGACGATGGTAGAGCACAGGTACAAAGCCCTGGATTATATCCTAGAACCATATTAATTAAAAATGTAAATGAGTACATTTATTAATTCTTTGAGAATTTCATGAAATGTATTTTGTTTCTATTCACCCACAAAACCTCCCCTAAATATCTCATATATCCACTCTACCTACCCCCAACTTCCTGTCCGTTGGGCCTGCTTTGTCTTGGCCCATGAGGCCCTGGCAACTTCTTGAGAAAGGAAGTAAGGCAGCTGGGCCAGGCTTGTTTACGACTGAGGGGCCCTTATCAGCTGGCCTCAAGAAAACAAAACTGGGCTGGAGAGTTAGCCTAGAGGTTAAGAGTGCCTAGTGCTCTTGCAGAGGACCTGGGCTCGATCCCCAGCACCCACAAGGCGGCTGAGAACCGTCTGTAACTCCAATTCCAGGAGAACTCCAGTTCCAGGGGAATCCAACACCCTTTTCTGACCTCCGCGGCATTGCAGGACACGGGTGCACAAACCTGCATGCAGACAATACATTCATACACATAGAAAATAAATAAATAAAATTAAAAAAAAAAAGAAAACAAAAACTCGGCCAAAGGAAGTAAGGTAGGCGGGCCAGCTGGTCCTAAGTAAACAAGACGGGGCTAAAGGAAGTAAGGTAGGCGCAGCCAGGGTTGTTTTGAAACTTTTCCCATTGGCTCTAGCTATTTGACCTTTAAGATGATTGGCTGTTCCCTTGTGGTCTTTGCCTTTATAAGCCACTGCCTAATGCAATAAAATGAGTTCTTGTTTTGACGAAACTCCCGACACCCTGTGTGGTTCTTTTCGGGTGGACACTCGCCATCCCTCTCAGCCCTGGAGGAGAGACTGGCTGGCTCAGCTCTCCTCTGTGCCCTACCTGCCGGAGGACCTGGCACCTGTCTTCTATTTTTTTTTATTAAATTCTTTTTTTTTTTTTTTTTATGTGTATGAATGTACTGTCTGCATGTAGGTTTGTGCACCCGTGTCGTGCAATGCCTCGGAGGTCAGAAGAGGGTGTCAGATTCCCCTGGAACTGGAGTTAAAGACAGTTCTCAGCCACCATGTGGGTGCTGGGAATCGAACCCAGGTCCTCTGCAAGAGCAGTCAGTGCTCTTAACCACTGAGCCATCTCTCCAGCCCCTAGAGTCTATATTTTTAAAGATTTACTTATTTTAATTTTTATGTGTGAGTGTTTACTTGCATATATGTGTGCACAATCTTTGGGTAACTGGTGTGTTTGGAGGTCAGAAGAGGGCATTTGATCCCCCTGGAACTGAAATTACAGATAGCTGTGAGCCAAAGTGCAGGTGCTGAGGAAAGAAATTGGATCCTCTTCAAGAGTAGCAAATGCTCTTAATCACTGAGCAATCTCTCCATCCCTTTGAATCCCTTTAAATAACCCAGGCATGATGGCATGTGCTTGTCATCTCGGAACTGGGACGGCTTGGAATGGTGTCTTCCTGGGGCTCTAACCAGTTAGTGTAGTCTACTTAGTCTATTTAGTACTTTCTAGGGCGGTCATAAACCCTGTCTCAAAAAATGTGGAATAATACAGCAAGTTGTTCTCTGTCCTTCACATGCATGCAAACACATATGTCTGCACACCAAAACAATCACCCCTGACAAACATATATGCACACAGATATGCACATACACACACACACACACACAAACACACACACAAAAGCAATGAAGATGACCTTACTCTATTTGTGAGAGCAGAAGGCAAATGGACTGGGAAATGGGTCAGGAGAGTTGAATGCGAAGTCAACACACTCTGGAGATAGATTCCCACTCTGTTCTCTACCCTATTTGGTATCAGGAGTTATGACATTTCAAACCATCCCACTGCCTGAGAGAGCTGACGGAGTCCCAGTCTTCATTCTTGTTCTGCTGAGTAGAGAAAGAAGACATTGGAGTACATGCAACATGTATGTTCCAGTTGGATCAGGCTCCTTTAATGAGCTTCTCCAAAGGACTTCATCTTGCATCATTCGAGTCATGTAATTTCCCATGGCCGTTACCTCAGACACCTTACCTCAGTCATCTAAACTAGACACTTGTGAAAGAGGTCATTGGTGGTACTTATGACAGCACAGGAGGCTGAAAAGTTACCATGACAAGCATCCCACAAAGAATCCATGGTTATCACTGACACAGGGAAGCAGGACACACAATCTATGAGCACTTTTATGTCCCAAGAAAAGCAGGTGTTGTATTGGAAAAAGGTAAAGGGGAAAACTGGCTACTGGTGGAGAAGGAAGAGCAGTCCTTCCCCAAGGGCATGCCCAGCATTGAGTTTCTTGCAGATAGCTGCTTAATAATATCCCTTTGTGCATTTTCTATGTCTCTCATGAGGGAATGCTGGAGGGGAAGAAGCATATGCTTCTCTTTAGCATTGGGTGGTTATTAACCGTTGGGCAGAGTACAATATGCAGCTTGCCAGCAAAGACAGTTCAGCAATCTCAGCGACCAGTGACCTTCCTCAACTACAAACGTTTGCTGTGACTAGAGGCTTGGAGAAGGGAAATCTGGCCATGATGGAAAGAACACATTATCTACTCATGGACTAGAAACTCACCCTGGTGTCATCCTGGGGGAGAAACTGAGGCTGCCAGTTGGGCCTGAAGTTAGTCTGACAGCTACAGCAGGATGGACACTTTGCAGGGCATCTGAATAAGAACTTTATGTAGAACATGGACAGCCATAGCTTGAGATAATGCATCAAGATGTTGGATCTACATTCAGTTAGAAAATGATCAGTATCCAGCTTGTCTCTCCTCTGTTCACTAGGATAAGTAGATGTCCAATTGGAGATGGGAAGCATAGTGTAAAAGTATAAGGAGAACATGGGAAGATCAGGTTTCAAAAGACAAGGACTGGGATGGGTAGGGGATGTTCAGCTCCCAGAACTAACACTTCTGCTTATCTAAGAAATCAGAGAATACAAATTAGAACTTAAACATTTGGCAGTTACACATGAAGGATTTGGGACAATCAGTCCCTGTCTCCTGTCATGATCCATAGAGAGCATTTGGCCAGTCAAATGTTCATGACAAGACAGTGAATGCAAAAGTATTGATGCCCTCAGGGTTGACTCAAAGTCTGCAAGACTACTGAGGTACTGGGCTATTGTAACTCACTACAAGGAAGATATGCAGGTATGATTTTCTAGGACAACTCACCTGGTGGCAACTCATCCGTGGTAGGAGAAAAGCCAAATGAAGAAGGGAAATCCAAATTAACTTATTGAAAAGTAGAGTGTGCTGAAACTTAGGGAACAAATATTGAAAACATCTTTGAGATCATTATTGAAATATAATAGGGATTACATATGAAATTTTATTGAAGGAATGTTATTATTTTTGTCAGGTATAAAAATAGCCAATAATTTCCTCTAAAATGTATCATAAAAGACAAAGAGAAATAGTAAGAACAGATTACACAGAAGGGCAAAATTTTGAGAACTAATGAAACTAATGATACATATTTGAATAGACAAAAAAATGAAATGAAGTTTCATTTCATTAATGGTTGTATTTTTTATGGATTTTTAAAAAAATTATTAAAAATAAAAAAATTAAGTTTAATAGGAATCGTCAGTCTCCTGGATTGCTTTTTCTTTTCTTGTTTTTACATTTGTACTTATTTTTATTTTTATTTTTCCAAGCTAATTTTTGTGTTTTGAGGAAGAAATTCTTTTTTATTCTTAATTTTTATTGAACTTTGATGCATTTCATACAACATTTCTAAATCAAATTTAGACCTTTATTCTGCCATACATGTCTTGACTGTTTTTCTCAGTCTTCTCAAATTTTTCAATGTAGAGGTTTACTGTTTAGGGCAGAAGTTTACTGTTTTGATCTGTTCTTTGAACAAGTCTTTTTTTTATTATTTATTTATTATTTATTGTGTGTATGAATGTACTGTCTGCATGCAGGTTTGTGCACCTGTGTTGTGCAGTGCCATGGAGGTCAGAAGAGGGCATCGAATTCCCCTGGAACTGGAGTCAAAGATGGTTCTCAACCACAATGTGAGTGCTGGGGATCAAACCTGGGTCCTCTGCAAAATCAGTCGGTGCTCTTTTTTTTTTTCACATAAATTTATTTATTTTAAACAAATCTAGACCCATGTTCCCACCCATTCCCCCACCCTGCCAGAGCTCATGCATTCTGCCAAACATGTTTTTCATCTCTTAGTCTTTCTCAATATTTTCCATGGGGAAGTTTGACTGTTTTGAGCAGAAGTTCACTGTTTCAGTCAGTTCTTTGATGCAGTCTTTTCTGTTGTTGTTGTTTCCAAAATGCATTACGCCCAACTGCTTTGTACAAAAGCTCAGGGGGCCCCACACAAGAAATACTTACAACTGGGTAATTGGCACTAGCATCCACAGATGAGGGATACCATTCGTCGTTTGTTTTTCTGGGACTGTGTTACTTCACTCAGCATGATGTCCTCTAGCTCCAGCCATTTTCCTGCAAAGCTCGTGATGTCGTCTTTCTTTACTGCTGCATAGAACTCCATTGTGTAGATGTACCACATTTTCTCTATCCATTCGTCAGTTGAGGGGCATTTAGGTTGGTTCCAGCTCTTTGCTATTGTGAAGAGAGCTGAAATAAACATGGCCGTGCATGTATCTCTGTGGTGGCGTAAGTCTTGAGGGTACATGCCCAGGAGTGGTATGGCTGGGTCGGGTGGCAAGTTCATTCCAAGTCTTCCAAGGGTTCTCCACACTGCTTTCCATAGTGGCTGTACGAGTTTACATTCCCACCAGCAGTGGATGAGTGTTCCCCTTTCCCCACAACCTCTCCAGCACTTGGTATCATTTGTTTTCTTGATCCTAGCCAGTCTTATTGGAGTAAGATGATATCTTAAAGTGGTTTTCATTTGCATTTCCTTAATGATTAGTGATGTTGAGCAGTTCTTGAGGTGTTTCTCAGACATCTCTAATTCCTCGCTTGTGAAGTCTCTGTTCAGTTCTTTGCTCCATCTATTGAGCGGGTCATTTGTTTTCTTTTTTCTTTGTTTTTTGAGTAGTTTATATATTCTGGAAATCAATGCTTTGTCAGATGTATCTGCAGTGAAGGTTTCCTCCCACTCTGTGGGATTTCTCTTCACTTCCTTGATTGTTTCTTTTGATGTACAGAAGCTTTTGAGTTTGATGAGGTCCCATTTGTCAATTGTCGACCTTAATTCTTGTGCAGCTGCTGTCTGATTTAGGAAGTCTTTTCCTACGCCTATGTCTTGTAGTCTGCTGCCAACTTTTTCTTCTATCACCTTCAGAGTTTGGGGTTTCACGTTGAGGTCTTTAATCCATCTGGAGTTGACTTTTGTACAGGGTGAGAGGTAGGGGTTTAATTTCATTCTTCTACAAGTGGTGATCCAGTTTTGCCAACACCACTTGCTGAAGATGCTGTCTTTTCTCCATTGTGGTTTCTTGGCCCCCTTGTCAAATATGAGATGGCTGAAATTGTATGTGCTCAGATTTGGATCTTCGGTTTTGTTCCATTGGTCAACAGGTCTGTTTTTGTGCCAGTACCAGGCTGTTTTTATGACTATAGCCCTGTAGTATAGTTTAAAATCTGGTATAGAGATCCCTCCTGTGTAGCTCTTTTCACTCAGGATTGATTTGGCTATTCGGGGTCTTTTGTTTTTCCAAATGAATTTAAGAACTTTTGTTTCCAAGCCTGTGAAGAAACTCTTGGGGATTTTGATTGGGATTGCATTAAATCTATACAAGAGTTTTGGTAAAATGGACATTTTTACAATGTTAATTTTCCCAATCCATGAGCATGGGAGGTTTTTCCATCTTCTGAGGTCTTCTTCAATTTCTTTCTTTAAGGGTTTAAAATTTTTGTTGTAGAGGTCTTTGGTGTCTTTGGTTAGGTTTGTTCCTAGGTATCTTATTGTTTTTGAGGCTATTGTGAGTGGGAAGGTCTCTTTGAATTCTTTCTCCAGTTGCTTGTTCTTGGTGTAAAGAAAGGCCATTGATTTTCTAAGGTTAATTTTGTATCCTGCCACTTTGCTGAAGCTGTTAATCGTTTCTAGGAGTTTTCTGGTGGAGTTTTTTGCATCCCTTAAGTAAACAATCATATCATCAGCAAATAGGGATAGTTTGACTTCCTCTTTTCCAATTAGTACTCCTTTAATATCCTTTTCTTGCCTTATTGCTCTAGCAAGTGTTTCAAGCACTATATTGAAGAGGAGTGGTGATAGGGGGCAGCCTTGCCGAGTTCCTACCTTTAAAGGGAATGTTTCTGTCATTTCCCCATTTAGGATGATATTGGCTGTGGGTTTCCTGTATATGGCTTTGATTACATTGAGGAATGATCCCTCCAATCCAATTCCTTCTAGGACTTTAAGCATGAAGGGATGCTGGATTTTGTCAAAGGCTTTTTCAGCATCAATTGAGATGATGGTGTGGTTTTTGTCTTTGATTCCGTTTATGTGTTTGATGATGTTTATTGATTTTCGTATGTTGAACCATCCCTGCATCTCTGGTATGAATCCAACTTGGTCATGATGGATGATCTTCTTGATGTGGGTCTGTATGCGATTTGCCAGTATTCTGTTTAGAATTTTGGCATCTGTGTTCATGAGGGAGATGGGTCTATAATTCTCCTTTTTAGTTCTATCTTTGCCTGGTTTTGGTAATAGAGTGATGTTGGCTTCATAGAAGGAATTTGGGAGAGTTCCCTCTGATTGTATACTTCTAAACAGTTTCAGAAATAATGGTTGTAGGTCTTTTTGAAATGTTTTATAGAATTCTGCTGTGAAACCGTCTGGGCCTGGGCTTTTTTTAGTTGGGAGGCTTCTTACTACATCCTCTATTTCTTCATATGTTATGGGTCTGTTTAAGCTGCTGGTCTCCTCTTGGCCAAGCTTTGGTGATTCCCAAGATTTCAGATATTCATCCATTTCTTCTAGATTTTCAAACTTGGTAGAATATAGGTTCTTGTAATATTCCCATATAATTTTCTTGATCTTTTCCTTGTCCGTTGTGATATTTCCCTTTTCATCACAGATTGTATTGATTTGGAGTTGTTCCTTCTTTCTTTTTGTTAACTGGGCTAGAGGTCTGTCTATCTTGTTTATTCTTTCAAAGAACCAACTTTTGGCTTCATTGATTTTTTGTATTGTTTTCTTTGTTTCTATTTCATTGATTTCTGCTCTGATTTTTGTTATTTCTTCCTGTCTGTTGCGTTTAGGGTTCATCTGTTGTTGCCTCTCAAGTGCTTTTAGCTGTAGTGTTAGATCATTCACTTGTGCTCTTTCTGTTTTTCTAATGTAGGCACCCAGGGCTATAAACTTCCCTCTTAGGACTGCTTTTAAGGTATCCCATAGGTTTTGTTGTGTTGTATTGTCATTGTCATTCAGTTCCAGGAATGTTTTTATTTCTTTCTTTATCTCTTCCTTGACCCATTCAGTCGGTGCTCTTAACCACTAGGCCACCTCTCCAGCCCACAAGTCTTTTTTTATTGTCGTTGTTTCTCTTAATTTTATATTGCTCCAAAATATACATATATACACTCCATACATATACTGAAATTACATTTCCCAAGACCATCTGAAGCACAGGTAGGAGCTGGGTGCTTCAGCCAGGTGGATTGTTTGATTTGATTTAGTTGTCTTTGGCTTGATTGGCTTGTGTGGCTGTAGGGGTGGAGTTGTCCTCCCAGCTGGTATAAAAGGTGGCTCTGTATGAGTCTTGAGATTGGGGATTTCCCAAGACCACCTGAAGCACAGGTACCAGCAAACACCCCCCCCCCCACCACCAAACTGGGATTGCCGAAGGAGTGCCCAAGTTGTCCAAGTGGATTCTTTGGAGAACCTTCAGAACAGAAAGGGAAGAGTGAGTTAGACTTCCAATAGAAAGCCTAAAGCTTAGACAAGCCAACACTCCATAAATAAGGAGAAAAGGAGAAAAATCAATCAAACAAACAATGAAGGCATCTGAAGGAGGCAAGCAATGCAAGCCTTCAACACAGTGAAGAGGCACTTGGTATTCACATTGGAATACAGGCAAAGAGAAACCCATATGCCAGGGACACGAAGAAGAGACAGCATGGGAAAGGTGCAGGATAATTCCACACCAAGATCTACCAACCTTGTGGGAGATTCCTACAGTGGGATCCCCCTGGGGATGGCCAAGGACACAGATACCAGAAGCACAGTTGTGGCATGGGAAGTGAGCCAACGAGCAGCATTCCTCCACAGTATCTGCTTCACTTCCTGCCTCCAGGATCTTGCTTTGAGCTCCTCCCTTGGCTTATTTTGATGATGGACTGTGATGGGGACACGGAAGACAAATAAAAAATAGTCTCTTCCTTCCCCAAGTTGCTTTTGGTCATGGTGTTGAAACCTAGACTAGGCTTGCTATGTTGCCTGGACTAGCCTGGGACTCTTAGCAGCTCTGCCCCAGCCTCCCTAGAACTGGGATTACAGTGAACACCTACCTCTTCATGGTGCAGGCTCAAGGCATCCCGCTGCGAGACAATGTGAGAACCATTGGAGCTCAGGTGTATGAGCAGGTGGTCCACAATGCATATGCCAAGAGGAACAGCAGTCTGAATGACTCAGATTACCCTCTTGACTTGAACCACAGTAAACCTTTCCCCCAACCACGACATTTCTTCCTGAAGACTTCACCTACTTCGCTAACCACCCCTGCCTGGAGAGGCTCCCTTCCATGAAGGGCCCAATAGACATAAACATGAGTGAGATCAGTACAGAGGACATTCATGAGCTTTTCTCCAAGGACCCAGCCATCAAGCTTGGAGGCCACTGGAAACCTTCAGACTGTGTGCCTCGGTGGAAGGAGGCAATCCTTATTCCTTTCTGAATCCCCCATGAGCACCTCCCAGTCCTGCTCCGTCATCTGATCCCCATGCTTCAGTGCCAGCGGCTGCAGTTTTCCCTCTATGTGGTTGAGCAAGTTGGCACCTAACCCTTTAACAGAGCCATGCTTTTCAACATTGGTTTTCAAGAAGCCATGAAGGTCTTGGATAGGGATTGTCTAATCTTCCACGATGTGGATCACATACCAGAAAGTGATCAAAATTACTATGGCTGAGGACAGATGCCCAGGCACTTTGCAACTAAGTTGGATAAGTACATGTATCTGTGAGTGCCAGTTCCTCCTTTATTAAAGCTGTTCAGTTAAAAAAAATTAAAAATAAAAAAAATTTTAAAAAAAAGTACAATTGTGAACATACTTAAAGAAGTCCAAGAATATAAAGAGAAAATCAAAGAATTAAGAAAAGAGAATGAAAAACTCAAGAAGGACCTAGAGAGAAAGAATGACAAACTCCAGAAGGAAGTGGAAACACTGAAAAGATCTCATGTTGAAAAAGAAAAGGAAACTAACCAGCAAAGCAAAGAGCTACAGGAAGAGATTGAGAAGCTCCAAAAGGAAGTGGAAATACTAAAGAAGTCACAAGATGAAATGAAAAAGGAAATAAAACACTCATCCAATCAAGAGGAAAGGAAGGGAAAAAGCCTCAGAAGTGGAATGGAGGAAGCAGAACAAAGAATATCAGACCTGGAAGATAACACAGAACAACTAAAAACCACAAGTAAAGATTATGAAAAATGTAAAAATACACAAAAGTGGAACAACCAGGAACTGTGGGACACTATGAAAAGATCAAACCTACACATCATAGGAATAGAGGAAGGAGAAGAATTCCAAGAGAATGGTATTGATCAGATCTTCAACAGAATAATAGATGAAAATTTCCCCAAACTAAAAAAAGACAAACCAATACAAATACAAGAGGCACATAGAACTCCAAACAGACAAGATCAGAAAAGAAACTCTCCACGTCACATCATAGTTAAAATGCTAGACACCCAAAACAAAGACAAAATCCTTAAAGGCACAAGAGAAAAACAAGTGACCTATAAGGGGAAACCTATCAGAATTACAACTGACTTCTCTGTGCAAACTATGAAAGCAAGAAGAACATGGAGCAAAGCATTCCCAGTGTTAAAGGATAATAGATGCCAACTCTTCACATTACTATTCCCAGAAAAAATGTCAATTATAGTTGAAGGAGAAAGGAAAACTTTCCATGATATAAACAAGATGAAAGAATACATGTCCGGAAAAGCAACCCTTCAGAGAATACTTGAAGCAATTCAAAGGACAAAGAAAGGGGCAATCATCCCCAGGCACCTAGAAAGAGAAATCAATAAAAGCATAACTGCAGAAGTAGAAACCTAAACCAAAACCACAAATGGATAATAAGGCAAAAGGAAGCAACACAAACCTATCAGTCATAACCTTAAATATTAATGGACTAAATTCCCCAATCAAAAGACATAGACTGGGAGACTGGATTAGGAAACAGAATCCATCGATATGCTGTCTACAAGAAACACATCTTACCTTCAAGGACAGGCACCACCTTAAAGTGAAGGGATGGAAAAAAATATTCCAAGCAAATGGTACCAAAAAGAAAGCAGGTGTTGCTATTTTAATATCAGACAAAATAGACTTCAAAGTAAAAGAAATCAGAAGAGACAAAGAAGGCCATTACATTTTTATCAAAGGAAAAATTTACCATGAAGTGACTTACAACCATTATTACTCAAATTGTTCAGAAGGATACAAACAGAGGGATTCCTCTCAAATTCCTTCTATGAAGCCAGCATCACTCTATTACTAAAACCAGGCAAAGATACAACCTAAAAGGAGAACTATAGACCCATTTCCCTAATGAACACAGATGCCAAAATTCTAAATAGGATACTGGCAAATCGCATACAGACCCAGATCAAGATCATCCATCATGACCAAGTTGGATTCATACCAGAGATGCAGGGATGGTTCAACATAGGAAAATCAATAAATATCATAAAACATATAAATGGAATGAAAGACAAAAACCATATGATCATCTCAATTCATGCAGAAAAAGTCTTTGACAAAATCCAGCATCCCTTCATGCTTAACGTCCTAGAGGGAATTGGACTGGAGGGATCATTCCTCAATATAATAATCAAAGCCATATACAGGAAACCCACAGCCAATATGATCCTAAATGTGGAAACAACAGAAGCATTCCCTTTAAAGGTAAGAACTCAGCAAGGCTGCCCCCTGTCACCAATCCTTTTCAATATAGTGCTTGAAACATTTTCTAGGGCAATAAAGCAAGAAAAGGAAATTAAAAGAGTACTAATTGGAAAAAAGGAAGTCAAGCTATCCTTTTTTTGCTGATGATATGATTGTTTACTTAAGGGATGCTAAAAACTCCATCAGAAAACTCCTATAAATGATTAAGAGTTTCAGTAAAGTGGCAGGATACAAAATTAACTAAGAAAAATCAGCATTTCTTTACACCAAGAACAAGCAACTGAAGAAGGAATATAAGGAGACCTTCCCACTCACAATAGCCTCAAAAACAATAAAATACCTAGAAACAAACCTAACCAAAGACACCAAACACCTCTACAACAAAAAATTTAAACTCTTGAAGAAAGAAATTAAAGACATCAGAAGATGGAAAAACCTCCCATGTCATGGATTGGGAAAATTAATATAGTAAAAATGTCCATTCAACCCAGACTCTTGTATAGATTTAATGCAATCCCAATTAAAATCCCCAAGAGTTTCTTCACAGCCTTGGAAAAAAGTCCTTAATTTCATTGGGAAAAACAAAAGACCCTTTATAGCCAAAGGAACCCTGAGTGAAAAGAGCAACACAGGGTGGATGTCTACACCAGACTTCGAACTGTACTACAGGTTTATAGTCATAAAAACAGCTTGTTACTGGTACAAAAACAGACCTGTTGACCAATGGAACAAAACTGAAGATCCAAACTTGAGCACATACAATTTCATCCATCTCATATTTGACAAGAGTGCCAAGAAGACACAATGGAGAAAAGACAGCATCTTCAGCAAGTGGTGTTGGCAAAACTGGATCACCACTTGTAGAAGAATGAAATTAAACCCCTACCTCTTGCCTTGTACAAAAGTCAACTCCAGATGGATTAAGGACTTCAACGTGAAACCCCAAACTCTGAAGGCAATAGGAGAAAAAGTTGGCAGCAGACAACAAGACATAGGCCTAGGAAAAGACTTCCTAAATCAGACAGTAGCTGCACAAGAATTAAGGTTGACAATTGACAAATGGGACCTCATTAAACTCAAAAGCTTCTGTACATCAAAAGAAACAATCAAGGAAGTGAAGAGAAATCCCACAGAGTGGGAGGAAACCTTCCCTGCAGATACATCTGACAAAGCATTGATTTCCAGAGTATATAAACTACTCAAAAAATAAAGAAGAAAACAAATGAATCACTCAAAAGATGGAGCAAAGAAGTGAACAGAGACTTCACAAGTGAGGAATTAAAGATGGCTGAGAAACATCTTAAAAAGTGTTCAACATTATTAATAATTAAGTAAATGCAAATCAAAACGCTTTAATATATTATCTTATTCCAATAAGACTGGCTAGGATCAAGAATCAAATGATACCAAGTGCTGGAAAGGTTGTGGGGAAAGGGGAACACTCATCCACTGCTGGTGGGAATGTAAACTTGTACAGCCACTATGGAAAGCAGTGTGGAGAACCCTTGGAAGACTTGGAATGAAGTGGCCACTTGACCCAGCCATACCACTCCTGGGCATGTACCCACAAGGCTCATCTTACCGCAGAGATACATGCACAGCCATGTGTATTTCAGCTCTTTTCACAATAGCAGGGAGCTGGAACCAACCCAAGTGCCCCTCAACTGATGAGTGGATAGAGAAAATGTGGTACATCTACACAATGGAGTTCTATTCAGGAGTAAAGGAAGATGACATCATGGGCTTTGCATATAAATGGCTGGAGCTAGAAGATATCATGCTGAGTGAAGTAACACAGTCCCAGAGAAACAAATGATGAATGGTATCCCTCATCTGTGGATGCTAACACCAATTACCTAATTGTATGGAAAATTGAGCAATGTCAATATGATCTGAAAACAACTGTGCTCTTATATTGTGAATCCTTTAAAATATAATAAATAATAATAATAAAATTACAGAGTCTGAAAATAAATAAACCATAGGTTAATTCTACAACATGCTTAGGTATTCACATTTAACCATAGAGTTGCATGTAGGTAAAAAGAAATATTAGTTTACATTCCCACATTACATAGCAAGTTGATGTGTGTTTTAATGTAATTTTTTATAGTAACATCAAATAATGTGATATTATAGTTACTAAAAAAGAAAAAGGAAATTAATTACTCAGTTTTGAGTAAAGATTTGGTGCTAGGATTCACAAATGAAGGAGACCATACTTTGTTTTTCTGGGACTATGTTACTTCACTTAGCATAATGGCTTCTATTTCCATCCATTTACCTGTGAATTTCATGATGTCATCTTTCTTTACTGTTGCAAAGAACTCAATTGTGTAGACATACCATATTTCTTTATCCACTTGTCAGTTGAGGGGCACTTGGGTTCCTTCCAGCTCTTCACTATTGTGAAGAAAGCTGCAATAAACATGGTTGTGTAAGTATCTCTGCAATAGGATGAAGCTTGTAGGTATATACCCAGCAGTGGTATGACTGGATCAGGTGGTAGGCTCATTTTGAGTCTTTTAAGGGTTCTCCACACTGCTTTGTACAGGCGTTGCACGAGATTACATTCCCAACAGCAGTGGATGAGTGTTCCCCTTTCCCCACAACCTCTATAGCATGCAGTATCATTTGTTTTCTTTATCATAGCCAGTGTCATTGGGGTAAGATGAAATCTTAAAATGATTTTAATTTGTACTTCCTTAATTATTATTGATGTTGAACACTTTTAAAGATGTTTCTCAGCCATCTTTACTTCTTCATTTGTGAAGTCTCTATTCAGCTCTTTACTCCATCTTTTGATTAGGTCATTTGTTTTTTGCTCCTTTGTTTTTTGAGCAGCTTATATATTCTGGAAGTTAATCCTCTGTCAGAAGTATCACTGGTGAAGGTTTTCTCCTGCTCTGTGGGTTTTCTCTTCACTTCTTTGATTGTTTCCTTTGCTGTAGAGAAGCTTTTGAGTTTAATGAGGTCCCACTTATTGATTGCTCATCTCATTTCCTGTGCAGCTGCTGTCTGATTGAGAAAGTCTTTTCTTACTCCTATCTTATAGAGTACTGCCAATCTTTTCTTCTATCGTTTTCAGAGTTTTGGCTTTCACATTGAGGTCTTTGATCCTTTTGGAGTTGATTTTTGTACAGGGTGAGAAGTAGGGGTTTAGTTTTATTCTTCTATAAGTGGAGATCCAGTTTTGCCAGCACCATTTGCTGAAGATGCTGTCTTTCCTCCATTGAGTCTTCTTGGCCCCTTTGTCAAATATGAGGTGGCTAAAATTGCATGTGCTCAAGCTTGGATCTTCAATTTTGTTCTATTGATCTATGGGTCTGTTTTTGTGTCAGTACCAGGCTATTTTTATGACTTTAGCCCTGTAGTATTGTTTGAAGTCTGGTATAGTGATCCTTCCTGCATTGTGTTGAATTGTCAGTCCTGGATCATCTTTTTTATTTTTTTCTTCACTTATTTTGTTAGCAGTCCCTAAATGATTGCTTGATGGATTTATGGTTATTTAAGGTCAAAATGCCACAGAAGCATGTATGGATGACTTTGGCTGACAATGGAAAGATCTCTTTTTAAAAATATGATGTTGGCCTGGAGAGATGGCCTAGTGGTTAAGAGCGCCGACTGCTCTTACAGAGGACCCGGGTTCGATCCCCAGCACCCACATGGCGGCCAAGAACCAGCTGAAACACCAATTCCAGGAGAACTCCAGTTCCAGGGGAATCTGACACCCTCTTCTGACCTCCGTGGCATTGCATGACACGGGTGCACAGACCTGCATGCAGACAGTACACTCATACACATACAGAAATAAATAAAAAAAAATGATGTCTGTATATCCCAACTTTATTTGATTATTAGCTCTCTCCTTGGAGGAATAACTCATGGATGTTGCCACAAGCTTATACCTTCTAGTGATTAGGAGATTTATATGCCACAGTAAGGCCTTGTCATCTCTCTCAGGGAAAAAAAAGTAATCCAAGGATTAACACACCATCCAAACATCTGTGTCTATACCAAAGTAACCTACCATAGTAACTAGCAATGTTTAAATACGTATATATCTAATCACTTGTGCTTCATTAGTAGGATTGAAAGCCTGTCCCTTCTCCTTTTTAGTTGGATTTTGCCTGGTTTTGTAATAGCGTGATGTTGGCTGCATAGAATGAATTTGGAGAATTCCCGCTGATTGTATACTTCTACATGTTTTCAGTAATAATGGTTGTAGGGTCTTTTTGAAAAATGTTTTTATAAGGAATTCTGCGTTGAAACCTTCTTGGCGTGCCGGGCTTTTTTTATTTTGGAGGCCTTTCTTACTACATCCTCTAATTTTCTTCATATTATTATATGGTCTGTTTAAAGGGCTGCTGGTCTCTCTTCCTGGCCAAGCTGTGGTGATTCCCAGGATTTCAGATATTCATCCATTTCTTCTAGTTTTCAAGTCAAAAACTTGTGATTAGAAATTAGGTCTTGTATATTCCACATTATAATTTTTCTCTGATTCTTTTCCTTGTATGTTGTGATAATGTTCCCTTTCATCATGGATTGCATGATTTGGAGTGTTTCCTTCCTTTCTTTTTTGTTAACTGGGCTAGAGGGTCGTGTTCCTATCTTGTTTATGCTTTCAAGAACACAAGTTTGGCTACATTGTTTTTTTTTGTATTGTTTCTATTTCATGAATTCTTGCTTCGAGATTTTGTTTTCTCTTCCTGTTTTTGCGTTTAGGGTTCATTCTGTGTGTTGCCTCTCAAAGTGTCTTTTTTAGCTGAAAGTGTTTAGATTCTTCACTTGTGCTCTTTCTGTTTTTCGAATGTAGGCACCCAAGGCTATAAATCTTTCCCTTCTTAGGACGGCTTTTAAATAGAAGTATCCCATCGGGTTTTGTTTTGTTGTATTGTCATTGTCATTCGTTCCAGGAATTTTTATTTTGCTTTCTGTATTTATCTTCCTGACCCATTCAGTCGGTGCTCTTAACCACTAGGCCACTCTCCAGACCCCACATCTTTTTTTTTTGTTTTTTTTTGTTCCCTCCAATTGTATTTTTCCAAATATAACTGCATATTATACATCCATACATATACTGAAATTACCTTTTCCCAAGACCATATGCTGAACGCACAGGTAGGTAGCGAGGAGGGTGCTTCGCCAGGGGATTTTGTTTGGATTTTGATTTAGTTGGTATTGGTGTGATTGGCTGTTTGTGGATTGTAAGGGGTGGAGTTGTCCCTCCCAGGCTTATTTAGGTTAATAAAAGTTGGCTCTGTATGAGTCTTGAATATTGGGGATTTCCCAAAGACCCCATAAAGCACAGGTTTGAACCAGCAAAGCACACCCCCCCCCCCCACACCACCAAACTGGGGGATTGCCGAAAGGAGTGCCCAAGTTGTCCAAGTGGATTTGGGGAGACCTTTAGAACAAAAGGGAAAGTGAGTTAGACCTTCCAATAGAAAGCCTAAAGCTTAGACAAGCCACACTCCATAATAAAGAGAAGAAGGAATGAGAACAAATCAATCAAACAAACAATTGAAGAGCATTGAAGGAGGCAAGCAATGGCAAGCCTTCAACACAGTGAAGAGGGCACTTGGTATTCACATGGAATACAGGCAAAGAGAAACCCATATGCCAGGGTACACGAAGAAGAGACAGCATGGAAAGGTGCAGGATATTCCACACCAAGATCTACCAACCTGTGGGAGATTCCTACAGTGGGATTCCCCTGGGGATGGCCAGGACACAGAACAGAAGCACAGTTCTGTGGCCCCAAAAATTGGGAAGTTGACGCCAAACGACAGCATTCCTCGCACAGTACTGCTCCTTTCCTGCCTCCAGGATCTTTGCTTTGAGCCCTCCCTTGGCTTATTTTGATGACTGGACGTTGATGGGGACACGGAAAAAAAAAGGGACAAATAAAAAAAAAATAGTCTCTTTCCTCTCCCCCTGACGTTTTGGTTTTGATGTTCTTAACTAGGATGTTTGAATGACCTAGACTATGCTTTTGCTTTTATGTTGGCTGGGCTAGCCTGGGGACTCTTAGCAGCTCTTGCCCCAGCCTCCCTAGTACTGGGGATTACAGTGAAAAACAACCTACCTCTTCATGGTTTGCCGGCTCAAGGCATTCCCCGCCCCTGCGAGACAATTGTGAAGAACCATTGGAGCTTCAGGGTCTATGAGGCGTGGTCCACAATGCATATGCCAAGGAGGAACAGCAGTCTGAATGACTCAGATTACCCTCTTGACTTGAACCACAGTGAAACCTTTCCCAACCACGACATTTCTTCCTGAAGACTTCACCTACTTCGCTAACCACCCCTGCCTGGAGAGGCTCCCTTCCATGAAGGGCCCAATAGACATAAACATGAGTGAGATCAGTACATGGAGGACATTCATGAGCTTTTCTCTCTAAGGACCCAGCCATCAAGCTGGAGGCCACTGGAAACCTTCAGACTGTGTGCCTCGGTGGAAGGTGGCAATCCTTATTCCTTTCTGAATCCCCATGAGCACCTCCCAGTCCTGCTCCGTCATCTGATCCCCATGCTTCAGTGCCAGCGGCTGCAGTTTTCCCTCTATGTGGTTGAGCAAGTTGGCACCTAACCCTTTAACAGAGCCATGCTTTTCAACATTGGTTTTCAAGAAGCCATGAAGGTCTTGGATAGGGATTGTCTAATCTTCCACGATGTGGATCACATACCAGAAAGTGATCAAAATTACTATGGCTGAGGACAGATGCCCAGGCACTTTGCAACTAAGTTGGGATTAAGTACATGTATCTGTGAGTGCCAGCGTTCCTCTTTTATAAAGCCTGGTTCAGTTAAAAAAATAAAATAAATAAATATTTAAAAAAATAAAAAAAAATTAAAAAAAAAAAGTAAAGTGAACAACAAAAAACTAATAATATAAAAGAGGAAAAAAGAATTAAGAAAAGGAAAATGAAAAAAACACATCAAGAAAGGACCCCTTTAGAGGAGAAAGAAATGACAAAACTCCAGAAGCGGATAATGTGGAAAAACACTTTGAAAGATCTCAGTTTGAAAAAAAGAAAAGGAACTAAACCAGCAAAGCAAGAAAAGGGGCTACGAGGAAAGTAGATTTGAGGAAGCTCCAAACGGAGGGAAAGGAAGGGTGGAAACTACTACACAGAAAGTCACAAGATGAAATGAAAAAAAAAAAGGAAAATAAACCACTCATCAATCAAGAGGAAAGGAAGGAAGGGAAAAAAAAAAAAAAAAAAGAACCTCCTCAGAAGGGGAATGGGAGGAGAGCAGAAAAACAAAGAATATCAGACCTGGGAAGATGAAGGTAACACAAGCAACAATCTAAAAAATCCACAAAGTAAAGATTATGAAAAATGTAAAAAAAAAAAAAATAAATACCACAAAAAGTGGGAACAACCAGGAATGTGGACACTATTGGAAAATTAGTCAAACTCTACACATCATAGGATAGAGGAAGGAGAAGAATTCCAAAGAGAGGAATGGTATTGATCAGATCTTCACAGACGAAATAATAGGATAGAAAATTTCCCCACAAAAAAAAAAAATAGACAAACCAAAAAATACAATCGAAGCGCACATGAACTCCCAACACAACGATCAGAAAAGGAAAACCTCCCACGTTCACATCCAGAAGTTAGTAAAAATGGCTATAGACAAACCCCAAAACAAAGGACAAAAAATCCTTAAAAGGCACAAGAGGAAAAACAAGAGTGGACCCTATAAGGGGAAACAACCTATCAGAATTACAACTGACCTTCTCTGTCACAACATGAAAGCAAACAAAAACACGAAGAAAAAAAAACATGGGAATCAAAGCATTGCCCAGTGTTTTTATAAAGTTAAAAGGTTTTTTTATTTTTTTTAAAGGCAATAGATGCCAACCCAAGGTTACTATAAACCCGCACAAAAAAATGTCAATGTATAACTGAAGGAAGGAAAAAAGGAAGAAAAAACAGAACAACTTTCCATGACACTAAAAAACAAGATGAAAAGAATCACATGTCTCCGAAAAACCAACCCTTCAGAGAATATCTTGAAGGCAATTCAAAAGGACAAGGGAAGAAAAGGAAGGACAATAACCTCAGAAAAAAATAGAAAAAAAATCAATAAAATTTTAAACAGCATAACTGCAGAAGCAAAGAAACTAAACCAACAAAACAAAAAAAAAAAAAAAAAAATGGGAAATAGGCAAAACCAAGCAAAAAAAACTATCAGTCAGAACCTTAAATATTAAATGGGACTAAAGAATTCCCCAATCAAAAAAGACCATAGACTGGGGGAGGGTTGGATTAGGAACCAGAAACCCATGGATATGCTGGCTACAAGAAAACGCATATCTTACTCTTCAAGGAGTAGCACCACCTTTAAAGTGAAATGGATTGAGAAAAAAATATTCCAAGCAAATGGTACCAAAAAGAAAAGCAGTGTGTTTGCTATTTTAATATCAGACAAAAAATAGACTTCAAAAGTAAGTAAAAGAAACATTCAGAAGAGAGACAAAGAAGGTCCATGACATGGTTTATCAAAGGAAAAAAAAGAAAAAAAAAATTTACCATGAAGGTGACGTACAACACCTATTATGACTCAAAGTGTGTCAGAAGGAGATGGAACAAAAACAGAGGAGGTCCTCTCAAAATTCCTCATGAATAAGCCAGCAGCACCTAACGGGATACAAACCAGGGAACAAAGATACAACCGACAAAGGGAGGGAAACTACGGTAGACCACAGTTTCCCAATGAACACAGAGCCAAAATTCTAAATTAGGGATACTGGCAAATCGCCATTTCATACATAAGGGGACCAGATTTCAAGATCAATCCATCATGACCCCCAAGTTGGATTCTACCAGAGATGGAAGGCAGGATGGTTCAACATAGGAAAATCAATTTAAATAATAAAATATCCATTTAAAACATTATATAATAAATAGGAAATGAAAGACAAACAAAGGAACCACTATGATCATCTCAACTTCATGCAGAAAGAAAGGAAATCTCTTGACCAAAAATTCCAGCATCCTTCATTGCTTAACGTTCCTAGAGGTAATTGGACTGGAGGGATCATTCCTCAATATAATAAGTCAAAGCCATAACTACAGGAACCCACAAAGGCCAATATGGATCCTAAATGTGAAAACACCAAAAGCATTGCCCTTTAAAGGTTAAAGAAACTATCAGCCAAGGGCTGCCCCCTGTGCAACCAATCCGTTCAATATAGTTTGTACTTGATAAACATTTTCTAGTGGCAATAATTTAAAAAATAAAGGAAAATAAAAAGAGTATCAAAAAAAAAAAAAAATTGGAAAAAAAAAAAAAAAAAGGGAAAAGTCAAGCTATCCTTTTTTTGCTGGTTGAATGATATGATTGTTTATTTAAGGGATGCTAAATAAAAACTCCAAGACAGGAAAACTCTCTATAAATGATTGAGGCAGAGTCTTCAGTAAATTTTTTGGGCAAAAAAAAGAGAAAAAAATATAAGAAAAATCAGCATTTCTTTACACACAACAACGAACAAGCAACTGAAGAAGGATAAAGGAGACCTTCCCCCTCAACAACCAATGCCCAAAAACAAAAAAAATAATAACTATACCTAACCAAAACAAAAACCTAAACCAAAGGGGCAGCACCAAACCCTACTCCTACGAACAAAAAATTTATTAAATCTTAAAGAAAAGAAATTAAATATAGACATCGAACAGGATTGAAAAAAAAAAAACGAAAAACAAAAAAAAACTCCCATGTTCATGGGATCGTGGAAAAATTAAATATAGTAAAAAAGAAAAAATGTCCTTCCTAACCCAGACTCTTGTATAGATTTAATTGCAAAAAATCCCATATTCAAAAATCCCCAAAGAGTTATTCTTCAACAGGCTTGAAAAAAAAAAAGTCCCTTTCTACTATTTCATTGGGAAACTAAAAACAAAACGGGACCCTTATAGCCAAAAGGAACCCTGATTAAACAAAGAGCAACAACAATGGGTGATGCTATACCCAGACTTTCGAACGTATACAAGGTTATAGTATAAAAACGGCTTGTTACTTGGAACAAAAACAGACCTGTTTTTGGACCAATGGAACAAAAACGAGATCCAAACGTGAGCACATACAATTTCATCCATGCTCATATTTGACAAGAGTGCCAATAGAAAACACAATGGAAAAAGACAGGCATCTTCAAACAAAGTGTGTCTGGAAAACTGGATCCCCCCATTTGTAGGAGAATGAATTAAACCCCGACCCTCTGGGCCTTTATGAAAGTCAACTCCCGGATGGAGTAAGGAACTTTCAACGTGAAACCCCAAACTCTGGAAGGCAATAGGAGAAAAACGTGGCACAGACTAAAAGAATCAGGGCCTTCCAGGAAAGACTTCCAAATCAGACAGTAGCGGCACAAGAATTAAGGTTGGACAATTGGACAAAAATGGGCCCTCAGTTAAAAACTCAAAAATCTTCTGTACATCAAAAAGAAAACAATTCAAAGGAAGTGAAGAGAAATCCCACAGAGTGGTGAGTGAAAACCTTTCACCTGCAGATACATCTGACAAAGGCATATTTCCAGAGTATATTAAAACTACTCAAAAAAATAAAAGAAAGAGAAGAGGACGAAAGAAAACAATGATCACTCAAAAGATGGAGCAAGCAAGTGAACAGAAGACTTCACAGTGAGGAATTAAAGATGGCTGAAGAAAACATCTTTTAAAAAGTGTTGTCAACATTCATTAATATTAAGTAAATGCAAACAAAAACGGCTTTTTTTAATATATTATCTTATTCCAATAAACTTGCTAGGATCAAGAAATCAAATGATACCAAGTGCTAAGAAAGGTTGTGGGGAAAGGGAACACTCATCCACTGCTGGTGTGGGAATGTAAACTTGTTACAGCCACTAGGAAGCAGTGTGGGAGAACCCCTTGGAAAGACTTGGAATGATTTAGTGGGCCACTGACCCAGCCATACAACTCACTAGGCAATGTACCCACCAAGTTCATCTTACCGCAGAGATACATTGCACAGTCCATGGTTGTATTTTCAGCTCTTTTCCAACCAATTAGCAGGGAGCTGGAACCAACCTAAAGTGGCCCTCAACTGATGGGTGGATAGAGAAAAAAAGTTTTGTTACCCGAGTTCTATTCAATGTGGCGTACACATGGGTAACTATTAGCAGTAGGAAGATGACATCATGGGCTTTGCATATAAATGGGGGGCCTGGACGCTAGAAAGATATCATGTGTGAGAGCGTACCCACGTCAGGAGAAAATAATTGATGATTGGTTTCTCTTTGTGGCGAGCAACAAATGACTAATGTATCCCTAATTGTATGGAAGGTTGGGAATAAGATGGAATTTGAAAGCATTAATGATGATCTGAAACACACTGTGCTTCTTTATATTTGGAATCCTCTTTTAAAAATGAGTGAGAAAATAATAATTAATAAAAGATTTTTTTTCATTCTGGAAATAAAAACATAGGTTAATGCTAACAACATGTCTTAGGTATTCACATTTAACAATAGAGTTGCATGGTAAAAAAAAAAAAAAATAAGGGAATAAAAAGAAATATTAGTTACATTTCCCACATTTACATTAGCAAGTTTGAGTGTGTGTGTGTTGTGTTTTAATGTAAATTTTTTTATGAAACATCAAATAATATATTTATATTACTATAAAAAAGAAAAAAGGATTATTATATTACTCAGTTTTTGAGTAAAGATTTGGTTGGCTAGGTAATGGATCACAAATGAAGGAGACCAACTTTGTTTTTTCTGGGACTATGGTTACTTCACTTAGCCATAATGGGCTTCTATTTCCCCATCCATTTTAACGTGAAAGATGGAAGTTACATGATGTCATCTTTCTTTTACTGTTGCAAAAAGAAAAACCTCAATGTGTAGACATACCATATTTCTTTTATCCACTTGCAGTTTTTTAGGGCCACTCTTTGGTTGGGTTTTTCACTTCAGCTCTTCAACTATTGTGAAGGGGGGAAAAGAACGGAAGCTGCATTGCAATAAACATGGTTTTGTACAGTATTTTCCTGCAGAATAGGATTGAAGCTTGTAGTGTAGTATCCCAGCAGTGTTCTGACCTGGGATCAGGTGGTTCGTAGGCTCATTTTGATCTTTTTTTTGTCTTTTTAGGAAGGGTTCTCCACACTGCTTGTACGGCGTTTGGCAACGAGTATGATTACAATTCCCAACCAGCGGATGGGGAGGTGTTCCCTTTTCCCCACAAACCTCATAGATTGCACGTAGATCATTTGTTTTCTTTTATAATTAGCCCATTTCTGTCAATTGGGGTAACAGATGAAAATCTTTAAAGATTTTAATTTGTACTTCCTTAATTATTGATTTAGCTGTTGAAACACTTTTTTAATTTAAAAAAAAGATGTTTCTCAGCCTCTTTTACTTCTTAATTTTGGTGAAGTCCTCTATTCAAAGGCTCTTTACTCCATTCTTGCATTAGGTCATTTGTTTTTTTGCTTCCTTTTGTTTTGTGAGACAGCTTAATATTATTGGGAAGTTAAGTAGCGGCATAGTCAAAGGATCACTTGTGAAGTGTTTAAGTCGAAATCCTGCTCTAACGTATGGTTTTCTCTTCACTGGTCTTGATTTATATTCCTTAGCTGTAGAGAAAGCTAATTGGGGAAGTATGAATATGAGGAGCCGCGCGCGCAGTAATGCATTCTACATAGCTACATTGGGAGCACTGATGTCAGAAGCTGCTGGATCGTATAATGAGAAAGTCTTGTCTTACTCCTATCTTAGGAGAATAATACTGCCAAATCTGTGTTCTCATCGTTTGTCAGAGTTGAAGTTATAATCTGTTCACAAATAATGAGGTCTGTAGAGCCTGTTGGAGTTATTATTTGGTACAGGGGAGAAGTAGGGGTATATTTTAGTTCCTTCTAATAAAGTGGAGATCACCAGGGAATATTGTGCCGGCACCAAATTATGCCATGAAGAGAATGCGGACATTTCGTCACATTAGAGTACTTCATTGGCACCTTTGTCTAATATAAGGTGGCTAAAATTGCATGTGCTCACAGCGATATGGAAGTCTTCAATGGTTGTGTAAGTACGGAAATTGAGGTACGATGGGGAGGTGCTTGGGGAGGGGTATGGTGTGATGTGATCATCAAGGCGCGAGTGGCGGTAATTGTTTGATAATAGCGAAAAATATAGTCGGCACCTGTAGTATAAAAAAAGGTATTTGAAAGGGTCATGGTGGGGGTAGTGATCCAAATCCTAGACATGTGAAAGGGTTGATGGGGGTCATCCTGGTATGGGCATCTTTTTAGTAGGTTTTTACCACTTACGACAAGTATTATTGTGGTAGCAGTCCAGCTAAAATAATGAGTATGCTATGAATGGAATAAGTTATGTGTTGCATGTTAGAAACGAGTTCAAAACAGTGCCACAGAGGGCAGTTATAAGGTAGGATGAACGCTGGTGGACGGACAAGATGGAGACAAAAGGGGGAGAGGGCGGTCATACTAGGTTGTAGTAAAACATAAAGTTCAAATTAAATTGGCCTGGAGGAAGTAGAAATGGGCGTAGATGTTGTTAAGAATGCGTCGCGTGACGAATCTCTTACGAGCAGTGACCGGGCGCGGTTTTACTGGATGGACAACGCACAGGCACCCAACAGTGTCCGCCAAGAGAGCCAATCGTTAAGGACAGCAGCAATGATACCAGGAAGAACTGCCGAGGTATGGGAGACGAGGTGAATCGAAGAGGAAACAACCCTCTTCGGACCAATCCGTGGCATTTGGCAGTCCAAAAACGGAGGATGCACAGGACCGTCGAAAAAAGGTGCTGGTGGGACAGTAAAAGAAAGCGTCATGAGGACAGCAACGAGAGCAATAAATAAAGAGAAAGATGTGAGTGCTTGGATAGTATTCCCACTTTATATGAGAGTATATTAACGTCTAAACGTCGGTTGAGGAAGGGAACTCATGGGATGATGCCACAAGCTTATATCTCTAGTGGTTAGGAGATTTAATATGTGGCCACAGTCGGCCTGTTCAGTCCAATCGGTCGGTCAGAGATGAAAACAAAAGAATAAAAGGAGGTGCCAGGGAGTTAGAACACGACGGCAGGTAAGCCGCAAAACATCTGTGTGGTGCGGTATACAGAAGGGGAGGGTGGACCGTACGCAGGTAGGTGAACTATACGAGGGTGGTGGTGGTGTAAGAATGACGTATAATCTAATCATTGTGCTTCATTAGTAGATTGAAAGCCTGTCCCTGGGCAATGGGTCACCCAGAAAGGGAACAGCACAGACTGATTGAGTCCAAATGGACATCTCCAGACAAGTAGACTGTTGTGCTTCTTGTCCACCTGTGCCCCATCCTCTAAGCCAAGGACCATTTGTGGAAGAGGGGGAGTGGTATATTGTAGGGGCTGCGATTGGAGTGAATGGTAAAACTACAGGACCAATAATAGTCTGGACACTATTTGATCAACTTGATTAACATTCAACCCCTCCAGCTGGATGGTGGAGCCTTGGCTTGTGGGCTGGGGCACAACGGCTTTGCAAAATTGGTTTTAATGAAGGTTACTGCTCAAAAAAAAGGGAGCTAGATACTGAATTTGAACTAACTGGGAATAAAAAATGCTAGTTCTTTTATTTACAGTTTGTATTGGGTTGGTCTCTATATTTTTTCTGAATTATACATCATCACATTGTAACACTTTCGTTTACTTGTAGGATAATTTAAGGGAATTAAGCTTAAATTTTTTCTTACCAAATAAGTAGAAGTATTAGTCCATTCATATAGCGTTAAAGAGCAAGTGTTTATTGGGTAAAATTTATTGAGCAGGTACTCAACTCTGGCCAAGCTTTATCCACCAAGTTTAGGATATTTCAATGGCTTAGTGATTGGTGTTAAGGTAGTTAAATTTAGGTGTAAGTTTTGGTGGAAATGGTAATACAATTGAAACTAATTGGGAATATAAAATGGTAATAGTTTTATTTATAATTCGTAGTGATTAAGGTATACAAATGTCCTATATATTTTTTCTGAATAACACAACATCCCCAATTATAACACTTTCTTTTTCTTGTAGGACAATTTAAAGGAACTAAGCTTAAATGTCCTTCCCAAATAAGTAGCAGACAGTCAAATGAGAAAGACAGTTTGGGTAAATTTAATGAAAGCCTTATGCCTTGTCTCCGGTTTAGGGGTATGTGTAAATACAACGTAGGCATCTAATAGGTCAAAACATAAAAACCTAAAAAAAAAGTGGGAGGTGGATAGTATCCGTTCTGGGATAAAATGGAAACTGTGTGTTCAAATCCCTATTGATAATTGTCAATTTTTCTGATCTGAAACTAACAATGGGAGAGTGTTTGTAAATTTTTTATTGTTATTATGTATTTATTTATTGTATTTTTGTATGTTGTATGAATGGGTTACGGTCTGCCATGCAGGCCGGTGCCACCCGTGTCGTGCAATGCCGCGAGATCAGAAAAGAGGTCTTGGGATTCCCCTGACTGAGAGTTCTCGGGAACTGGAGTTACAGACGGTTCGTACCGCCATGTGGTGCTGGGAGCGAACCCGGGTCCTCTGCAACAGCGTTGTTGCTCTTAACCGCGAGGCTATCTCTCCAGCCCCGGGAGGAGAATTTTATATTCCCACAGGTAAAATCACCAATCTAAATGCCTGAAAACATACAACGTATGGCTATGCAGGATGAAACTGGGGAATGCCATCAGAGAGGTTGACCCATCGGAACACTAAGGAATGAGGAACCTCAGCTCCTGAGTCATGGACACTGGACATCTCTCTTAATAATTTGGGGATATGTTTATAATGGGCCCTAATGATTTACCTTCCAGATGCTGAGAAACTTTCCGACCTCTCCCCCTTTAGAGGAAAAAGAAAAACATGAATGTAATGAAACCACTCCCTAACTGTAAACTAGAGCCAATTGTTACATTGGTAATTTCCTATAAAACATGCATAACGTATTAATTGATTGATAGGCATAGGAACTGTGAAAGGATATTTCTCTATCTAGAGCCAAATTCAATAGTAAAGTGTTTATAAGTTGTGTAATTAAGCAAAATATATTACTACAGGAAAGCTCTGACATCAGCAATGAATTATTCTGCCTAGGAGATGTTGGCTAGGGGATTCAAACCCGCCCCCCCCCAAATTATAAAGGCCTTTTGCCTATAAGTGGGATATATGCAAGGAGAAAGGCAGTAAGTCCCTGTTGTCGAAGACCTGGTGTGAGCATGAAAAATGTTATGAGACATCACTTGCTAGCGTACAACTGAAATGCTAGAGAGCATTACCAAAGGCCACTAAAGCAATGCAGCAAAATATTGGTCTCCCTGAGACAAGCAAGACTCCTCTGTCAATATCAGCTACCTTGATATACAAATACACCTCAACAGCCTGGAGATATGTGCAACAGTGGCAGCCAAGTGTCTATATATATCCCAAATCTATTTGGCTAGTAGCTCTCTCCTTGGAGGAATAAATCACAGAGGTTGCCAGAAGCTTATGTCCTCTAGTGGTTAGGAGATGTTATAAGCCACAATAAGAACTTGTCACCCTTTATAGAGAAACCACAGTTTGCAGATTAGCATACCATCCAAGCATCTGTGTCTATGCTCACAGCTTAGTTTGACATAATAATTGGCACTGCTTAAATGCCTGTACATCCAATAGCTTGTGCTTTGTTAGTATGACTAAAAAGGGTATCACTGGGAAAGCTGTCAATCCATGAGGGGAAACAACCTGAACAGACTGGAGTCCAAAATGACAACTCGAAAGAAATTAGACTGTTTTCTTCTCACCCACACTTGTGCCCCTTTCCCAAAGCCCAGGGAACAAACTTCGGAAGAGGAGGCGTGGTAGATTGAAGGGCTGCAGAGAGAAAGGGGTGAATCATGAGACTACAGGAATATAGTCTGGACTCCTGATTGATCAACATGCCTGTATATACAAGCTTCTCCAACTGGACTATGGGACCCTTGGGTTGTTCAAAATTTGGACATAGATATTTGCAAAATGCACCAGTTACCTAATTGTATGACATACTGAGTAACATCAATGTTATCTGCAAACAACTGTGTCATTATATTGTAGAATCCCTTAAAAATAAAAAAATATAAATAAAAAAAAAACCCAAAAAACAAAAAAAAAATTAAAAAAAAATGATGTTACGGGGTTGGAGACATGGCTCAGAGGGTAAGAGTACTCATTGGCTGCTCTTGCAGAGGATGGGGGTTCAAGTCTCAGCATCCACATGGTGGCTAAGAGCTGTCTGTACCTCCAGCTCCAGGGGACCTACCATCCTCTTCTGACCTCCGCAGGCATTGCAGGACACATTCAGGCGATACACTCATGCATGTAAAATAAAAATTAAAAATAAAATATCATGTAACATGGTTTCCTAATAACTTTAAGGACTCTATTTCTAGGATTTGAGGTAAGCTCTAATTGAGTGAGATATAACAGATGCACTTGAGAAATCTCTATTAGTGGGAGTGAATATTGGTCATGCACAATTCTTTACCTGGAGTCTCATTAAAATAACAGCACATACAGTTTCATACACTGATATTTATTTGACTAGTTCCATAACTTGGTTAGTAGAGTGGTTGTCCAATGTGCATGAAGCCTATGTTCTATCCCCAGTGCTACATAAACCAGGCATGATGATTTTTAGTGCCAACACTAGGAAAGTAGAGGGAAGAGGATAAAAAAGTCAAGACCAGGCTAGGTTACATAAGACCCTGTCTCAAGAAAATTGTATGAACACACATAACATACACATGTATGTGTACATCTGTACTCCCACCTGTACATAACATTTGAAATTGCTCTTAGAGAAACCACGGGCTTACATCCAATGTGTAGTAGGTTAATCCATTATTAGGATATGTATCTATGGTTTCACAAACATCATCCCTGCTCTGTTCTGGGAAGCTTTGAAGTCAGAATCAAGAAAATTATTAAGTCTCTGTTTTGCTATATCCTGCTTCAAGGGACATGAACCAAGCCTAAGCTTACTGAGCCTCAGTTTACTTCTCTGGAGTATGAAAACAATAACACCTACAGCTGGTCCTGTTGTGAGAAGCAATGGTTTGACACATAGAGAAGTACACCTGCTATAGGTCTGAGATTTATCTACTCCCAAGTGATCTTAGACCTGTCTCTGACATTTTAAAATAAACTGTATTCAGGTATAATCAAGTATATTAAAATCCATTAATGTTACATAAATGCCTCAATCACTAAATGGAACTGCACCATCACCCCTTAAGCCATCCTGTAGCTCTCTGTGATGTGTCCTCTATCCAGCTGCTCCCACACAGTCACCTATTCTCTTTCTCTAGGTTTAAATGAGTGCAATGTTAGATAGAATTTGATATAAAAGAATCATTCCTTCCTGGGTCCTTTACATCTTACTTCCACATAGAAACTTGTTTGGGGACCTGTCTCTGTTTTCTGGTGTTATTGGTTTATGTATCAGCTGATTATTTTACTTAATAGTACCATTCCCACATACAGGTGCCACAGCTTGTTCATGCATTCACGAGCTGATGGAAATTTGGTCTTTTTCCAGTTTGAGTCTTTTACATTCAGTAAACAAAATATCGATGTAATGTGTTAAGAATCTGCCAAACATTGCAAAGTGGCTCTACAGGACATTCCACGTTCCTTCCACGTGTGATATTCAACAGCCTTCCTTCCTCCCTTCTCTTCTACTGTCCCTGTCACTCCCTTCTTCTCTTCCCCTTTTTCCTTTCCTTCTCTGTGTTTATGTAGCTACACTAAGAAAGGGTCATGTCTTGCTTTGGTTTTGGTCTCCATCTCCCTAATGATTGACAGCATAGAACATCTTGCCTGCCCTTCAGCCTTGTTAGGGTAATTCCATGGTCAAATCTCTTGTTTCTTCTAAAAGTCAGATAGGCAGATTATAAATACCTCTCCATATCCATGACTGTGTTTTCATCACCTTAATTATAGATAAGGTTTACACTTTGAAGAAGTCCAATTTACCAATGTTTTTAGTTCATACTTTCTTCTCTTAACCCTCTCCATGAACTCTTTACTCATGAATGATATAAATCAATCTATAACAAAGATTTTCTTCTATCTCTGCTATTAAAATTTAAATTGGCCACTTAGTTTTATGGTTTACTTATGTAAAACACAAGGTAAAAGTTAAGGCTCCTTTTTGGCTTTATTTAATTATCTAAAACTCATTTTTTTTGGCAAGTTACTTGCCTTGGTTCCCTTTATTATTTCTCCTCCTCCTCCTCCTCCTCCTCCTCCTCCTCCTCCTCCTCCTCCTCCTCCTTCTCCTTCTCCTTCTCCTTCTCCTTCTCCTTCTCCTTCTTCTTCTTCTTCTTCTTCTTCTTCTTCTTCTTCTTCTTCTTCTTCTTCTTCTTCTTCTGTGTATGAGTGTACTGTCTGCATGCAGGTTGGTGCACCAGGAGGCCAGAAGAGGGCATCGGATTCCCCTGGAACTGGAGTTAAAGACGGTTCTTAGCCACCCTGTGGGTGCTGGGAATTGAACCTGGGTCCTCTGCAAGAGTAGTTGGTGCTCTTAACTGCTAAGCCATCTCACCAGCCCCCGGTTCCCTTTATTTCTATGAGGTGAAAATGCTGTTGGTGAATTCAGGGCATGTCATGGATGCCCTTTAGTGTCATCTTCTTTTATTTTCAAATAAGTTTTATATTTTTCATTTGCCGGAAACCTACATACAGGTCCCTCTCATCTGGGAAATTCTGGCTCCTCAGGACAATTCTGGCATTGTTAGTTCATCGTGAGGGAGAAAGGAAACAGATCAACTTTGACTTATCTCTCTTACCCCTGGGCTGCTTCTGTGTTGATGAAGACGTCACGCCCGTCCTGGCTTTCCTTTACATTTTCATCCCCTCCTTCTCATGTTGTGTCAGTAACTGTCAGTCAGACAGTTACCTGTCTCCTCTGTACTCAACTAAGGCCTGAGAGATCTGGAGGAAACAGCAAACACAAACTTCTATCCTTGGGTAGCATGCATTTTTATTTCAAAAGACTTAAACCGGGCTGGAGAGATGGCTCAGCAGTTAAGAGCACTGACTGCTGCAGTCAGTGGGGTTCGATTCCCAGCACCCACATGGCAGCTAAGAACCGTCTTTAACTCCAGTTCCAGGGGAATCTGACGCCCTCTTCTGACCTCCTCAGCATTGCACGACACAGGTGCACCAAACTACATGCAGACAGTACACTCATACACATAAATAAAAGACTTAAAAAAGACATAGGGGAAAATTGAAGAATTAAAATGAACTTGTGGTGGCAAGGACTGAACCTAGGGCCTTGTGCCTGTGGGTTAACTTTTTTTTTTTTACCTTACACTGACCTACATTTCCAACATTCTTTTATCTTTAAACATTCTTTTATCTTTAAAAAGAATTGAGTAAATTTCTCATGAAATTTCCAAGACTCTTGAACTCTGTGCTCCACCAAACCTTGACCTTGGCACCCTTCTGCCTCGGCATCTCAGGAGCCGAGAGTTACAAACAGCACTGCCTGGCTTGGCTGGAGACTATTTGAGTGTCTTCATCTATTATATACTGATGTCAAGAGCAGGTGCAGTGAGGACTTCTGGTGCCAGGTGTGACTCAGCATCACTTACACGTTTTGATCCTCACTTTCTTTTTATGATATAACTCTTATTATTTTTTCAATTTAGATATACAAGTTAAAAAACTGAGCAAAAAGAATTTTAAATAATTTTCCAAGGTCTTCAGGATTGGGACTGGATGTAAACACTGACTGACAACTCTACTGAGAACACTAATAAAGGTCTCATTGACTTCAAATGTGTTTTTCACAAATCTGCTATTTACACAACACTGTGGTTTCTTAGGCTGTAATGTGGCAATGCTGGATGCTTTATCTGATAGCAGTAAGAATTGGAAGTGAAATATGAAAGAAAAAATACTCCATACACATCTGATACGTGGTACTTCCATCTTTGGGGATGTTACAACTATGTGACTACCTATTTAATTCTATAGTGACATAGTTTTTTTTTCCCTCAGAAAATCAATATACTATTTTTCTAGGCTTCAGTTTGACAATGACCTGTGGCCCAAGAATTAGATTACTTAAAATCAATTCTGGCTTCCATGCTGCTGGTGTTAAGTCTCCCACATGATACCTGCGATTGTATAATGCACCCCAGGTCCTGGCTGTCCTGGTTGGTACCGTTTTCAGATTGTAGTGTGTCCTTAGAGGTGCAGGTTGTGCTCGGCTCTGGCCTCTGTCCCCATGTTATCTAAATGCAAAACAGTTCATTTCTCTCTATGTGCTGTATAATTTACAGCCAAACCTGACTTTCCACATCCCCCCTGTATAAAAATAAGAGTTTCCCAGTGTAAAACTGTCCTGTTCTCCAATGTTCTGCATCTTTTTCCAGAGTTTCTCCCAGAGGAGATGCAAGGACACTCTTACATAACAGCCTCGTTTGTCTTTCTGAACCAAAACCTGCTCAAAGATGAGGACTGGATTACATAGCACCCCTGTCAGTGCCAGTCAATGGTGTGAGCTGGTGATGACTGACATATGCTAGCTTGTACCTGGTTCTCCACTTCCTCACATTCCAGAAAAGCAACTCAAGATCTAATTTGCTTAATCATTTGTTAGAAACTGATGTAAGCATGTAAACACTGATGTTGGCAGTGGAAGAAAAACAGAAGTAAAATGTGATAAAAACAAGGCAGGTGTGATGAAGTAAATCGATAATCTCAGCACTTAGGAGAAGGAAGGAGCCAGCCTGGGTTACATGGTGAGATCCTGTCAAACACACACACACACACACACACACACACACACACACACACACACAAAGAAAGAAAAACCTTTCACTCCATTTTTTGCCATATTTGGAATTAATCTTCCTGATATTTACATATTTCCCATTGTGCAATTGTCAGATGCAAATAGTACTATTGATGCCTGTATTCATTTTCTCATTCTTTCTTTCACATAAGAGCCTCTATTAAATACCAGCAACATGCCGTGGGCTGTTCTAGTGGCTAGATTTCCATGGGGATTTAGGGAAAATCTCATTCCAGGTCTGAATCTTATAGTCACTCAAGGGAATGAAACCCAACAAGCAGTCCTCAGTCTCTACTGTTTGCATTGCCAGAAGGCAGTCTGCAGTATAGACAATGTCTGAAAACCTTGAGAGGAAAAGTCAAGTTCTCCTCTAACATGATTTGTATAGTTCCCAGTCACTGCCTAGGCTGCTCTTTTGATGGGGTTAATAGAGGATGAGACTTAACAGAAATCTTCTATTGTTGGGCCTCGTCCAAGTCCAAAGTGTGAACAACTCCCTAATTACTGCTAGAACCTGGGGCAATAAAACCATGGGCTCTCAAGTGTGGCAAAGACAACAAAAGCTTTTATCTGTGGGATAAATTATTAATCATGGAGATGATTCTCCCTTGAAATCAATAACACCAGAAAAATCAATTTGTTGTGGTCCAGTGTGTGTGCTGGTGACTGATTTGCCCTGTGATGTAGGTCAACTTGGTTCTGATGCTCTGATAACCAGATCAGAATGGAAGGGAATTTTTCCAAAGTCTGTGGGATGCAGGTTCTAGGTAGAAAGCATTGAGAAGCAAAGAGACCAGGGAAGGGTGGCAGGGTGGCAGGGCAAACCCTTCAGGGAAAAGACGGTCACAAGTGAGGCCAGAGAGGCAGAAGAAATGCTCCGTGGAGGACGGTGTCCAAGCATATTTGCTCTGCCTACTCGGGAGGGAAGGTGAAGGCATGGTAAGCTTTATTTTTTATCGATTTTTTGTCCATTTTATGCAATAGATCTTAGCCTGTCCCCCTCACTGCACACCCGCAGGATTTCATGCATTCTGTCATACATGTTAAGGCCTATGGAGTCGAGTTTGTGAATCCAGATGTCCCTTGGTGTGAGTTCATCCACTGGAACCTGCTGAGCTCATATAGGGTCACTTCCCTGAAGACCAGCTCTCCCTCACCCAGTAATGATCAGCTTCCTCAGCTTCCAATAGTTCACCAGCTAAGGCTGTGGTGCCTGCCCATTTCCTGAATTCTGTGCTGGTTCTTTTTTTCTGTTTGAGCTTGCATGGGTCTTGTGCATGCTGTCACCCTTGCTGTAAGTTCATATGAGCAAGTTCCCAGGAGCCCAGAGGACTCCAGACTCTGTTTCCTTATGGTCACGCACCCCATGGCCCCTACGATCTTTCTACCCTCTCTTCCAAAATGGTCCCTGAGCTCTGGGTGGTTGAGTTTTAATATCACTCCTATCCAGGACACACATTCTACAGTCTTTTTTTCCTCTACATTTTGGCCAATTGTGGCCTTCTGTGTCCATTGTCCTAAGTTCTATGAGGGAGCTTCATTGATGAGGGTTGAGAGATGTATCAATATTCTCTCTACCCTCTAGCTCTGTGTTCCATGAACCTTAGATGTAGAGGTTACATTGTAGATGTAGGTTACATAGATGTAGCTCTTACTTAGGGCCAGGCACTGTAAACATAGCTAAATACAGATAGAGATTTATTCTTTGTATGTGACCAGTTGTAGAATTCTATAATAGTCTCCATCTGTTACAAAAAGAAGCTTCTTTGATGAGTGGTGACTGCTATACTTGTCTGTAAATATAAGGATACAGATTTAGCATACAGTAAGAAATTACATTTGTCTAGGAATGTGACAGATGTAGGGTTTTGTCTAGGATTTATGACCTTTCTAGCTATGTATAAAGGCTATGTTTACAGTTCCTTCCCACCGATCAGGCTTTAAGTCCAATTAGATGGCTGTTGATTACCCCCAAGATAAAAGTGCCAAGGCTGCACGGATTGTTTAAGGCATGGTAAGCTTTAATGTTCTTGCCTCATTCACTTTTGTTACAGCAGTTGATGGAAAATAAGATTTGTTTCCTTGCCCAAGAGGTAGTAACAAAATAAAAAGTAGTATGTCCACCAAATGGTTTTAAACAGAGAGGAAAGGGGAAGGATACTTTATCCATTTCTTTATTTAAAGAATATCCAGATGGCAAACTCAGTTCAAAATAACTCTTAGCAGGGGCAGGTACAGATGTGCATGCAGATCCCTGGTTGATGTCAACTATCTTCCTCAATCACTGTCCACTTTGTTTATCAAGGCGGGGCCTTTCAGGTTGGACCTAGAGCTCACAGATCAGCTTGGCATCTTCCCCTGGGGATTCCCACTGCTTCCTTCAGAGTTCTAGAGTTACAGGGTGACCACCTGGCTTTTATGTGAGTTCTGGGGATCGGAACGCTGCCTCTCCTGCTTGTGTACCAAGTGCTGTGTCCGCCGAACCATACCTGCAGCTCTACTTTAACATTTTCAATTACAGCAATCCTCTGAAGGACTGAAGGAATCAAGGAAAGGGAGATAATTTGTTAACACTGAAATCATTACGTGGAATGTTGTTTTTAATCCTTAAACTATTATTTGAGGTGTTTACAAAATTCCTCCACTACCATTCAAAATATAAGCACCGTTAAACAGACACGGATCAAATACAGAAAAATGTTAGAACAGAATACCTCAAGTCTTCTTCTAGAGATGGTGTAAGATGGACTGACCCTGGAGATGGAGTGAAAAGTGGTGGACAAAGGGAGAGCTGTGACTGTGACATCACGTAGTAGATGGTAGGACACAACGCAGGGGCCAGCTGAGCAGACACTAAAGAGAGAAGAGTTAATGGAGCCTCCATTTATTGCCTGTCACTGCACAAAAATATCACCAATGATTTAAAATAATGTAATTGATTTCATTTTTAATGTATATTTGTATGTGACTGATTATATGTATATGCACCAGCTTTGTGCAGGTTCCCACAATGAAAAGAAGATGATATCGCTGGAGCTCAACCTACAGGTACATGGTAGATGTGAGGATCCCAACATGGATGCTGGGAACCAAACCTGAGACTTATGAAGATGCTATTAATCACTGAGCCATCTCTCCACAACTTGCCTTTGTGAATTGACAAAACTTCTTTATGTATTTATAACATATACTATGATGTTTTGCTATATGTACATTGTAGAATGACTAAATGGATCAATTTAACATATGTATTACCCTTTATATAGCTCGTTTGGGGGGGGGTGAGAACAGACCCAATCTCCTTTCTTAGCGATCTTCACTTTTCAATGTCCTATTATTAACTATAATCACTGTGCTATAAATGGATACCTTGAACTTATTCCTCCTCTATACCTGCAATATTGCACACTTTGACTAATATCTACTCCTCAGCTCTGTAAACTTTAATTTCATAAATGACACTACTGCACTTTGAATACTTAATGTGATCATATTGTGCCTGGCTGTCTTTATTTCCTTACAGTAGTTCCTCCAGTTCATCCACGTTGCCATGACAGCATTCCCTTCTTTTTAAAAGCTACTTAGTTTTCCATTGTGCATATATACCATAATTTATCTATTCTGTTGATTCTATATCTCATCTTTTGTGATTAATGTTGCAGTCTACTAGGGAGTTCAGATCTCCCTTTGGATACACACTCAGTCTTGGTGTTGCTGGATCATGTATTCATTCAATTTCTAGTTCTTGGACAAATTTCCATCCATTGTGATTTCTGCAATGGCTCCACCCATTTACATCTTTAACAATAGTAATGCATGTTATTACCTCCGTGTCTCCATAGTTATGAGTCTAAGTATGAATTATCAGGGTCCTTAGCTTCAGACTACAATCAAAGTTGGCTAGGTAAACAGTTTTACCTGTGCTGTGAATAGGGAAAGGCCCATGTTCAATCTCCCTCGGTCCCTGGCAGCATTCAGTGTCTTCCAGATGGCTAGACTGAGGGTCTCAATTTCTTGCTGCTTGATAGTGAGAGGCTGCTTTCAGGTACTTGCTAAGTGGCAGCTCACAGCATAACAGCTTCCTTCCTCAAAGTCAACAAGAAGAAGAGTTCTCACAAGATGAGTTGCAGTCTTATGAATCATAATTCCATACTTGTAAGCAACCATTCCTTTCATCTTTGTCCATATTCTGAGGGTGGGAGGAATTCACAGGTCTCACCTATAAGATCTTGGAGAAGAGAGGAAAATTACACAAGGCTATACCAACTATGGGCGTGCCTGGCAAGCACCTTCCTTCCCTAACCTCCTATGTCAGAAAATAGAGCCCCATCTTTCTCCACTACTCAAGTCAAAAGCCCAAGACTCTCTCATGTCCTATATCAAGTCCTTTAGCAAATAAAGCTGCACTCCCTGGGAATGTGTCTGAACTGTGGCCACACTCCTGCTTTGGTTAGTTGCATCTGGACACATCTCGGCCTGACCATATTCCCAGTTCTGTTCTCATCCTTTCCATGTGCATCATCAAAATTGCAGGGAGAAGGCTATAAAATGTGAATCCCAACTCAATCATGCTAAGCCAGAATGGTGGCTTGCATCTGTAATTCTAGCACTTAAAGTCTGTGGCAGAAGAATCACCAAGAACTTGTTGCTAGTCTTTACTATATAATGAGTCCTTGGCCAGCCTGCACTACAGAGTAACAGTTTATCTCCAAACAAACAAACAAACAAACAAACAAACAAAAAACAGTGCTGGGGAGATGTCTCAGTGAGTAAGAGTGCTTTCAGTGCAAGCAAGAAGACCTGATATCAAGTCCTCAGCTCCCACCCAAAAAGCTGGACATGGCTGAACATATGCCTGCATCTCAGCACTGTGGGAAGTGAACACTAGCTGGAGCTTGATGGCCAGCAATCCAGCTCCAGGCTCAGTGGGAGATTGTCTTTCGAGGCGCAAGGCAGAGAGTGACAGAGTAGGAGACCTGAGATCGACCTCTGCCCTCCATACCCACACAGAGACACGCCCATCCCACCCATCCCTCCATAGCATGCTCTCCACACATACACCACACCACATGCATACACACACACACACACACACACACACACACACACACTCATCCCATCATGCTACATGTAAAAGCAGGCCTCTGGGTCACCAGCTCCCACCCCTAGCTCCAATTCTCTCTCCTGTGCTCACTAGATGTGCGTCCCTCTTATCTTTTCTTCCGCTCTTTGTCTAAGCTTTGGGCTCTCGCTCCTTCCGCCTGGAGCCTTCTTCCTGTCCGCTCCGGCTCGGGCACCTGGCTGAAGGCATCCTCCTCCTTCCTGTGCCCTTTTCTGAGGACACTGTTGACAATGTGCTTTCCCATCCGCCTCTTTGTTTCTCACCAGCTCTACCACCTTCCAATCCAGATGATGTTTTGGCTGCGTTTATTTCTCTTTGTTCTATAAGATAAATCCAGGAGAGTAAGCTACCATACTCACACCTCTGCCAGAGCCTAGCTCAAAGTATGTACCAAGCAATTTTTTTATTTATCAAATCAACTAAACTGCATAATTATGTGAAATGCAGGTTTTTCTTTGTGAAAAAATTATCTTTAGTGGGGAACAGTCTCGCCATTGCTCAGTCTTTCTAACTGACAGAATTCCCAACAAAGAAGGGTTAGCTTCCACAATTAGAAACTTGCCTCCATACCAACCGTATCCTCATATATCATTAGAATATTTTCAAATTTGTTTCAGCAGTATTGGGGGTTGACCCCATAGCCTTAAGCTTGCTAGGTAAGCACGCTTCCAGTGAGTTACATCCCTGGACCTCTTAATTTTTTTTTTAAATGGATTTATTTATTTATTTTTATTTTTTTTATTGATGCTTTGTGTATTTCATACAACATTTTCCAATTCAGTTCAGGCATATATCCCCTTCCCTTCCCCCCACCCTACCCCTACCCATCCCAGATCATGCATTCTGCCGTAAGTTTTCTGCATCTTTCTCTACTTTTTTGT
>VZQC01007033.1:533492-628801 GCA_009823505.1 Rhizomys pruinosus | reverse complement strand
GTTTAATTGACGTGAGTTCAACAAGTATCCAGTTTTGCCCAGACTCTGTCTACAGGATACATGGTGTTTTAGGACTTAGTAAAAGTAAATATGTGCATATTGGATAACATTGGTTTGAAGGCTGATAAAAACGGTAATGCATCTGAGTTAATTGGTGATATAAATTGCTCTTGTCCACATTAGCTTTAACTAAGATCTGTATAACAATTACTTTGGGATTGGTATAAACAAATGTTCTCTATAATTTTGCTGTCATATAGTATCACCTGGTAGCAATCTCTTTTACCTATAGGATGATTTAACTCAAAAATAAACTTTGTTTCCCAAGTTAATCACATACAGTAACTCAAAACAGCATGGGTGAACTTGATGAAATCTGTGCCTTGATTCCACCCTATAGGTATGTATAAAACAAGTGCTTTTTTGAGACTCATGGGTCAAAAATTAAAACCTTAAATAAAAAAGGGGGATATAGATAGATATGAAAACTTTTTGTCAAAAAAACCTTGCAACCCAAATCTTAAAACTAACTATAGGACCTCTTAACTTTTTAAAATTTATTTTGAAACAGCCTAGCTAAATTGCCCAAGCTAGCCTGTGCCAGCCTCTAGAGTAGCTAGCCTGTGCCAGCCTTTAGAGTAGGTAGCCTGTACCATCCTCTAGAGTAGCTAGCCTGTGCCAGCCTCTAGATAGCTAGAACTGTACCATTAGACTTGACGAAATATAATTTTTCACCTCTATCATCACCTTCTTTTGTTTCTAGTTTTTTTTTTTTTTAAAGCTAGCATGAGACAAACACCTGCCAGTTCAGGTCTTCCCATTCTACACAGCTTTGCTACGCCTATTAACACAAGCATCTGAAACACATGAGCCGGTCAACATGGTCAGTGACTTCACCAATCCGTACATTCAGCTTTGCAGTAGTCCCAGTTGATCACATAGCAAACTCTTCCTAATCCATCAGAATGCATTCAAGCGTGACCCCAGTTAGTTTCTCCAAGCTGCACTCAGCTCCCTGGATGGTGTATTTCTGACTCTTCGTTTTCATAAGCTGTGTGTTCAACAGGGAGGACAAATTCAATGAGTCACACTTTGTAATGTGTCTAAAAGAGATAATCACTATTTAATTCTATAAAATTTAAATTAAAACAACTGTGTATTATTCATCTATTTAATGCACCCTAGCCCAGAGTGGGCAGTCGGTGAAGAAGAGTAAATGAATGGAAGAAACTGACAAAGTGTGGTATAATTGTAACAGGAAAGATCACTCTCTGCATGAATGAGAGAAGCCTGATTTATGAAACAGCTCCCGTCTCCACTCCTCAGGGCACCTCTAGAAAACAATGCTGCACATTTGCTTGTGTAGATAGAGTAAAAAATATGCATTAGTTCTGGGCAGAGGCAAAAAAGAGAGGAGAAATCTCTCTTGCAAGGTGGACAGACATGGTGGCTGAGCAGGGGAGGGTCCCTGGCATCAGAAGCTTGTAGCTTCAGCTTATTACCTAGGCTTCTGAGGACGCAGTTCTAGGACCACCAGCAGGGCCCAGCTATTATCATGGAGACCCATTCCTAGTGGGTTATATTCATCAGCTAAGCCCTATATCTGACCATTCCCATACCCTGCTCAAACAGCTCTATCGTCCTTTGGCCAAGTGTTTAACCCGGGACATTTCATATGCAAATCTTAAGAGATATCTTCAATTGTAAAGTAGTATTCTGGAGAAGCAAAGGATTCATGTGGTTTGAGAGTCCAGGACTAGGGCCGTGTGTCAGTAGAAACAAACCTGGAGAAAGATCCTACAGAGAAGGCTGAAGACCAGAGCCTTCTGAATGAGCTCACTCTAAACAGTGGTGCAGGGTGGGAACATTACCCTGCCACTTGCACAAAAACCTGTTTTGTTGGAAGTCCCTTTACTTGGAGCAGTTGCATAATGAAAGCTGCTGAAGAACTTGAATCAATTTTCCTTACAAGGATGAGCTATACATGTACAGTCCTGTTGAGTCTTCATTTGTTTATCTCATTATTTTTGCTTTCCAAGCCCTGTTGAAATGATCACAAATTGTGAATTAGTGAGATCTGTGGTAATAAGGTTTTCCAGTACCTTTAATTATATGTGAAGGTGGCAAGATAATTCCTTCATTTAGGGCAAGACAAAGGGGATTAATTAAACATGAAGAAAATGAGTCAGATGTTAGATACAAGAAGGGTTTTCTGTATTCAGCATTCAAACACCGAGGGAGTGAATTTTGATGCATTAAAGTCTTTCAAAAGTTTTATATTTGGGCTTATCTGGCCTTGTTCATTTTTGCATTCTGTGGCCATAGGCTATGTGGAAAAACCTTTTAAGAATCCCATATAGGCCAAGCTTCTTCAGATTTGTGATAGTATCATAATTATTTTCTGAAGAGCAGAAGAGCGAGATTAGGTGGTAATTATCCATTATTGGAGAAAGGACCAAATAGTACCGTCTGTTCTAAATTAAACTATTAAAAATACATACTCTAAGAGCTAACAACTGCTTTTAGAGTGAGTAAAAAGAAAAACCTGTGACATCAGATGGCTCAGTAGGTAAAGGTGCTTGCTGTGAACCCAACAAGACAAGTTCAGCTCCTACCATCTGTATAGTGAAAGGAAGATTCTATTCCTGCAAGCTGACCTCTGATCTCTGTTCTCACAGTTTGCACATGTGCCCCTGAACACACAGAGATAATGTAAACATGGGTTAATTTTACATGGGTACTGACATACATTGAAATAAATTAACATTAGATATTGTTTCATGAGATATTCTGCCATTATTTGTACTGGTAAGTATGCTCCAGAAGCTTTATACTTATGGAGAACACTTAACGTAAGCTTTATACTTATGGAGAATACTTAACGTAAGCTTTATACTAATAGAGAACACTTAACGTAAGCTTTATACTTATGGAGAATACTTAACGTAAGCTTTATACTTATAGAGAACACTTAACGTAAGCTTTATACTTATAGAGAATACTTAACGTAAGCTTTATACTTATGGAGAATACTTAACGTAAGCTTTATACTTATGGAGAATACTTAACGTAAGCTTTATACTTATAGAGAATACTTAACGTAAGCTTTATACTAATAGAGAACACTTAACGTAAGCTTTATACTTATGGAGAATACTTAACGTATGGTTTATACTTATGGAGAACACTTAACGTAAGCTTTATACTTATAGAGAATACTTAACGTAAGCTTTATACTTATAGAGAACACTTAACATAAGCTTTATAGTTATAGAGAACACTTAACATAAGCTTTATACTTATGGAGAACACTTAACGTATGGTTTATACTTATAGAGAACACTTAACGTAAGCTTTACACTTATAGAGAACACTTAATGTAAGCTTTACACTTATGGAGAATACTTAACGTAAGCTTTACACTTATGGAGAACACTTAACGTAAGCTTTACACTTATGGAGAATACTTAACGTAAGCTTTACACTTATGGAGAATACTTAACGTAAGCTTTACACTTACAGAGAATACTTAACGTAAGCTTTATACTTAGGGAGCATACTTAACATTTTTATGGAGCATCAAAAAGATATAATACAGGCATGATGACCAAACCCAGGAAACTAGAGCATCCATCATGTGCTTTTGTACTTTGGATCATCATCTTATGCATTTTATTGTTCTATCATTTGCTTTTATGATTTTAATTTTGATCCCATTGTATAAGGGGAGTTTTTGTCTTTTCTGGGTTTGACTTATTTCCCTTAGTATACTACTCTCCAGTTTCATGAATACCACAAATGTCAGTTATCACTTCGGTGTGTGTGTGTGTGTGTGTGTGTGTGTGTGTGTGTGTGTGTGTGTTAATACCCATGGGGGGGCAGAAGACAATGTTAGCTGCCTTCCAGCTGCAGTTACAGGCAGTTGTGAGCTGCCCAGCATAGGTGCAGGGAAACAAGCTCTAGTCTTCTGCAGGAGCAACTAGTTCGTTTTAACACCAAGGCATCTCTCCAGCACCAGGAATTGTTTCCTTGATTTTCTTTCTCTGCATTGTTAGTGTAGAGAAATGCTATTGCTCTATGTGGGTTATGAATGACTTCATATCCTGAAGCTTTGTTGATTTTGTTTATGACCTTTAGTAGTTTTCTGGAATATTGCTTCTGCTCCGCTTATTGTGATAAGTACTCCCAGTAGTGGGTGAAGTAGAAGTGGCTGGGGTGGCTACCTTTGTTCTATTCCAGAGATGGGAGAAGTAGATTCAAAATGTTCACCATTGAGCGAAGTGTTAGATGTGGCTTGTATCACACTGAAGTAGATCGCTCCTAGTTGTTGACTGTTCTTATCAGAAGCTGCAGGCTTCCCCTCCTGGTCTTTACTCCCTCCTCCCATTCCCTCCTCCTGCTCCCTCCTCCCACTCCCTCCTCCCACTATACCTGACTCCTTTTAAGTATCTGAGCTTACACACCACAGCCCAAGCAGAATTCTATTTCTTCTCTCAACCTTTCCACTCTCAAAATTAGCTGAAATATCTGTAGTTTTCTAAGGAAAAGATCCCAAGTTGGAAGTAACCTGTTCTCAAAACCTTATCCAATCCTCCCTCCCTCCTTCCTGCGTTCACAACATGTGTCATCTTTGTCCGATCCCACAGTACTTTGCTGCATGTTCTTGGTGACACTGTCAGTGTATCCCATCCTTGGTTCTCATGGATGGTTAGACGTGTCATCTTTCTTGAGCGAGCCATGCTTGTTTTAGCCTTACTCTCTTCCTACGCCCTTGGCACCACCTCTTCTTACCACGACTTGGGAGTCACCAGGTTTCCTGCATTTCTCTACTAGCATGGTACCCAACCATTCCAATCACACCGGATCTTGTGTTTCTCCACAATTCCAGCTTGGTCCTGTCTTAGGACTTTTGCACAAGGCACTTTCTCATCTGTAGATATCTTCATCACCTATCTGCAAACATCTGGTACTAGCTTGTTATTCATGAATGGTTTTGGCTTACACACGCTGTCTTCTCAGAAAGCTGTTTACTGACTTCATGACTGGATGCTGCTGGCTCTGCATCATCATCATCATCATCATCATCATCATCATCATCATGCCACTCTGCTCCCTTTCAGTCATGTCGCCTCCCTCTTTCTGATATGAAAGGTTTTATTTGCATCTGTCTTTTTCTTCTCTAATGGAAGCTCCAGCCAATCAGAGACCTTGCTTTCTCAGCAGCTCAGCCCTGAGGTATGAGCAGAGTGTGACATGCACTAAGGGCTGAGAGATCCACAGGATGGATGGATAAATAAAGGGTACTTGGTAGGATGTAGGATCCAGGGTTCAATAAACATAGTAAAGAGTCTTAGGTCATCAGTCTTTCTATTGTTTGAGGAATATTCAACTTCACTCTCATCCCTCCTGATGGATAGACAGAGATAAATATGAAATATAAATAGATACCTATATATACAGATAATATATATTGATGGATATTGATCAGTCTATGTGCATATTTGTATCTAATGGAGAGGGATATAAAATATTCATATATATGTACATATGCATACTCACATATGTGTTAACTGCTACAAACATGTGGGTATTGTACTTATATGTATGTGGACCTTGAGCTAACTTTCTTCTCTCGGAGTATTCAGTACGTTAAGATCACAGTGTTTTCATCATATAGAAATTTATGAGACAATAATTATCAGAGTCTATTAAATATCAACAGATTGGAAAGAGTAAAAGATATTTACAAGAGAAACAACCAAAAGGAAAGAAAATGTTTCCTCTTTTAAAGAGCAAAGAATGAAGTTTGACTGCCTGGTTACTGGTTAATTTCACCCCTTTTCCCATCTGAAATCTTTGCAGAAACCATGGGATTTCAAAGTCATGTTCTGTACTTGGAAACTCTGGATGATATAAATAATCCTCACCAGGAAATAAAATGACTGATAGTCATAAATAGGAAAGAAATGTTCTTGGATTGGATTTGCCAAAAAATTTCCAAACCGGGCTCGTTTCTTGGGATGAGAACATATAACCAGAATTCCCACTGCTGACTCAGGCCAGTCAGGGCAAAAACAACGGCAGTTGGAAACCTCTTTTCAGGTTGCCAAAACATGTAGATGATGTTGAGGATTTGGCAATGTTAGCAGTGAAGGGAAATAATCCAAGCAAGAAATGAAAATGGGAGGGAGATATTACCAAAATGGACCATTTCAGCTCAATAAAGTCAGCAGAAAAAATTGAAAAATAGTAATAGCAAAAAATGAAAACAAAACCAAAAAAAGAAACCCCAGTATCATGGAGCTATGGAGCTACTCGGTGTTTGCAATGAAAGGACCTGAGTTTGGAGCTCGGCTCTCCGGTAAATAGCCCACGTGCAGGGGCATGTGTATGTGTTTCCAGCCTCAGGGAGAGAGAACAGGAAGGTCCCTGTGGCTCACTGGTCAGCCAGTCTAGCTGGATTGAAGAGTTCTGGGCTCGGGGAGAGACCTTGTCTCAAAAATAAGTGGAGATTATTGCTAAAAAATGAAAAAAAAATGAGAGAAAGATGCAGGACAGTTATGGCAGAATGCATGATCAGGGATGGGGTGGGGTGGGATGGGGGGGAAGGGAAAGGGAAATATGCCTGAACTGAATTGGAAAATGATGTATGAGATACACAAAGCATCAATAAAAAAATAAGGTGGAGAGTGATTAAGATTGACCAGTGGCTTTCAGACAAACAGGCATACAACACACACACACACACACACACACACACACACACACACACACACACATATTAAGATAAGAAAGAAAAAGGCAAGGATAATATTATTCAAGCTTTGCACAGAAGAATCCTTATATCCAGTCTAGAAATCTTACTTCTACATGACAGGGAAATACAAGACATATAAACCAAAATTAATAATAGATGGAAAGGAAATCACCTTCCATTTCATTAAATGTTTCTTATAATGCAAGTGTTTCATGTTTGGGCCAAATATTCTTAATACAATTTCTTAGGAAAACGCTAGTTTGAATTGGAAATAGATTTTAGTTGTAAAACTAAAGAAAACAATTCTTCTGTAAGTCTTTCTTGAAAACACTGCTGTAGTGGTGAAGTAATATTTCAGAGGAAAATGTAACTCGTTTTCTTCAGAAGTATCTGTAAGGGCCCAGGAACAGGGTCATCTCAGAGCGTTAAGCAACATCTGGAGTGAAGTTCCTCAGAACAAAGCTTTTCTGCCGTTTGTGTGAGGTTAGGTTTGCCTTTATTTTGAACTTGCGATTTTTCAAATTGACTTTTGCCTATTTTCATACAATATAGTTTGATGACATTTAGATAATTTCCCGTGTGTGTGTGTCTGTGTGTGTGTATTTGTGTGTGTGTGTGTGTGTGTGTGTGTGTGTGTGCATGGTTTGTGTCCCCAAAGTCCTTCAGTATGGATCCATCCACTGGGCCTGCCAAGAGTCTCAACTCCATAAGATACTGCCTCTCCCCATCCTAGAAACCTTCAATTGCCCAAAGTTCCTCAGGTTGGGCTGGGGTTTCTGAATCCCTGCCCCATGTCTATGCTGGGATTTTGTCTGGCCTGAGCTTGCAGAGGACTTGTGCTTGCTATCACCATCCATTGCTTTTCATTATTTTTCCTACTTTGGAGAAAATGAAATTCAGAAAAGCAGCCAGCTAAGGGAAATCTCACGTAGAAAGGCTGTACTGCAGCTGCCTGCTTGGTTAAGCATCTGTCCTTGTAGCTCGGTACACCTCCCAAGGTGGACAAAGCCATAGATAGAGTCAGCGTGCTCACACACTCAGCTCGTCAGCATGCTCAGAATGCATTGTGGGCTTGGAGCTCACCTGCAGACTCAGAGCAAGATGTGATGCCTCAGTGCACACACCTGGCCACTGGAAACACAGGACTTCACAGGACTTGCATTTGCTCTGGCTCTGTCCAAAGCTGCCAGCCACAAGCCCTGTGCTGTGTCCTGCCATGTGAACCATATCTTGGACGGGATAGCTTTTTTTTTAGCTGCAGTCACATGCTCTGTGTTTTGCATCCACTGCCCACCTCATTCTTAAATAAAGACTCCTTGTTCACTTTGCCTGAGTCCCTGTCCCTGGGGCAGGGTCTTGCACCTATCTCTGATGTTTGTCTTTGGGATGGCTTCTGCATGTTGTATAGGTGCTCATGGTCCCCTGTCTGATCAAGATCACCGTAGTGGAATCCTAGCAGGACCAATCAATTTTGCACAATTTACTATTGCCAGTACATTTGATCTGAGCTGGTTGGGTAGCAGTGGTTCAGGACACCCTATACTGAAACGTACCATCTTGATACTTGACTAGCAGTGGAAGCAAGGGCGGTCACTCTCTGCCACCTCTTACCTTTCCTCCCTTTAGTCAACTGTAAGGCCCTGATTCATCAGGTTTTCTTCTAATGTGTATGGAATAAGAACATGTTTACATCTACAGAAGCAAGGACACAAGGGAAAATCTGAATGAGTAAGAATTGCTAAATATCCCTCAATTTCATGGTCAGATTATATGCTTCTACCCAGTCACAGAGTTCTCCAGGACAGGCCACTTCTTTATTGATCCTGGCTAAAAAGTAAGCAGGGCAGGGCTGGAGAGGGTCAGTGGACAAAGCATTTGCTACACATAATTATGAGGACCAAGGTTCAGATCCCATCACACACAGGAAAGTCAAGCAGCCGTGGTGGCCTCCTACAATCCTGGCACTCGGGAGACTGAGACAGGGCATTCTCTGGGCAGGCTGGCTAGTGGACAAGCCCAGTGGGTGAGCTGTAGGCTCAGGGGGATTCCATGCCTCGTAAATAAAGTCAAGAAGAGTTGAGAGGGACACATAATGCCAACTTCCATCCTCTGCACCAAGTTTCTCACATGTACATACACACCCTCACACATATGTGGCTACATATGTGCAAATACGCACACACACACATGCACATACAGCACAGATATACTGCACACACAGGAATATACAGATTATCTGAATTTCAGAACTTCATTCCTTACCAAGGCTACCAGTTCTCATAAAACATATGAAATAAATTTGTATTGTTCATGCCTCATTCATAAACTAAGTGGCAAAAATGTCATATTTCTTTTCCTTGAAGAGGGAGTTGGCACCAAAAGATCTCCTTCAAAATGTTTCGTTCTGTGTGCTTCAATCCTCCCTCAGTGAGGTTGAGCAGATGATGTACTCATATTGAAGATAAAGTTTAAGTATTTGTTCTGAAGTCCCAGTGAAGGAATTTTGTGTTTTCTGCCTCTCCACATGTTAACCTCCGGATGTGCCCAATGTATTGAGTTTGAGGCTTAACTCCCCTTATAGGGAACTCTTGAAAGAAGTGCTAACCAGCACATTGAAAAAGGAGATCTCTCCAGTAACATATGGGCATATATTACTTTAGTGAATAAGCCCAAGTAAATATCCAGTCAAAACAAATTTATATGTATTTTAATAACTCACATAAAAATAACACTGTTAGACTTCTTGGTGAGAAAAGAAATTCAATAAACAGCTTGAAATTTTTTGATTGTTATATTTTTGTTAAATTTCATTTTTAAGTTTGATTTGGTGCCATGTGTATTGCATGTGTGTGTGCATGTATTGCATGTGTGTGTATTGCATGCATGTGTGTATTGCATGCGTGTGTGTATTGCATGTGTGTATTGCATGTGTGTGTATTGCACGTGTGTATGTATTGCATATGTGTGTATTGCATGTGTGTGTGTATTGCATGTGTGTGTATTGCATGCGTGTGTGTGTTCAGGAGGGTGAGCAGCAGTGAGACTGTGGAGGGCAGCAGACATCACAGAAGTAGGTTCTCTCAATCCACAAAATGGGTTCTGGGGATCAAACTGAGGTCACCAGGGTTGGCGACAAGCCCCTTTACGATCTGAGCCAGCTTGTGGCCCTATTTTTGTTAACTTTCAAGCACAGTTATTTCTTTGGAAGTGGGTAGCTCTGTGACCCCTGATTTTCCATTTTCACACCATTATTTTTTCCACAAAGATATGTGGTAATTTGGGAAGATGGTGGGCATCGCTATAATCACATTATTGGTATCAGAACTTCTTCCTTCATAATCTTACACTGCACATGAAGTCTCTGGAAAGTCATAAATGAGGTTCATTTTCAACCCGTTTAATGCCCTGTTTGCCTTCTGTGGGAATGCCAACTAGCCTCATAGTGTCTTTGGAAGAAAGAAATCAACACCACTTGATTACTCAAAGCAGTACAAAAGACGGTTCTTTAAGATACAAACGTTCTTGAGTCACAACTGCATAACAAGAAGTAGCATGTTCTGTACATGTAGAAAGTACCTGTATATTATATGGGGCTTTTCTTGTTAGTTTTCTGTAGATTATATAGAAAGAAAGAAAATGATTCAGATAAGCATAAATCATATAACTAGCTTTAGAAAGGAATTATAACTTTTCTTTGCAGGGTTTGAGATTTAACCTAGGGCCTTGCACATGGTAGTAGTGGTAAAAACTCTGCCACTGACCCATATCCAGAAACTTAAATCTTAATGCTTCGAGAACTCACCCCAGAGCCCACGCTTTAGTCATTTGAATAAATCTAAGGAAGGAAGTATAACATGACTGGACAGGCATTCACTGGCTGATTTCAGCTGTGGATAAACAAATGGGGCAAAAAATAGAGTTAAGGGAATGGGTAGAACAGAATGGATGGAAGGAATCTTAAATGTCCTATTTGGACACCAAGCCAAAGTGATTCAGAAGAAGTTTAGGAAAAGAGAAATGAGATCAGCAGAGCTTTGTTGGTTGTTTGGCAGGCGACCAAGATGGGAGATGCTGCTGGGAATGTTGCACATTGGTAGATCAGTTGTTCAGCATACATGTGTCTCTGGGTCCTAGCACTGCAGAAGTAAAATAATATTAAAAATAATATTAAAATAATATTAAAATGGGAATGGAAGCCTAGAGGTTCAGAGGCAATGTGGAGGAACTCAAGCGTGCACTTTGGCAGGAGAAGTAGACAACTAGAATCATGTCAGTAAACACAGGAACAGTATCGATCAGGTCTGGAGAGATGGCTCAGAAGTTAAGAGTACTTAATGCTCTTGCAGAGGACCTGGGTTCAATTCCCAGTGATGATAATCATCTGTAGCTCCCTCATCTGACCTCCATGGGCATTGCGTGACACATATGCACTTACATACATGCAGCTCATACACTCTTACGCATAAAACTAAAATAATAAATAAAATATTTTAAAAAGGTAAGCCCATGAGCAGATGTAGTGACCAATGTCAGGGTAAAGTTCCACAGAGAGACAAGGCATGGGTTGTGGGGGAGGTATCCTTAATCTGGAAGGGACCTATCTCTCTCTCTCCATTTGTCGTTCTCCACCCCTCCCTGTTGCTCCCCTCCCCTCCCCTCTCTTCCCTTCCCCTCTTCTTTCTTCCCCTCCCCTCCACCACTGATAAGTTCCCCATCTTCCTGCAAGCACCCTTCCACCCATGCCATGCAAGCAGCACTCCTCAAACTCAGTGGGTCACATGCACAGAGCTAGGAAGGGAAGGAAAGGTTGGGAAAGAAAACAGGTTTCGGTGGGAGAGAGGGAGCGATGAGGTGAAAACGAATGGTGTTTACTCTCTGCATGTATGAAACTGTCAATGAATGGATTAAAATATAAAAATAGTGGTATAAAATCCAATGTATCTTAAGAGGGATTAAGAATATAACTCGGCTATGTGATAGTGTTGTGATCATCTGCATGCTTTCTAAGACTTTCTGGCCCTTCTTTGAACTTTTCTTCTTGACTAAGTATAGCAGCAACTCAACTTGGATTTCTTTTAAATTGCATTTGAAACTGGACGGTTAACTAGGACACCCATCCCAAGTTGGGACAGTCTTTACATCTCATGAACAATTGCTCTCCAGGATACAGGCTGCATTCGAAAATTTCCTTACACGCCTTCTTGAAGACAGGCAGCTAAGACTTCCAAAAGCGTATTTGCTGGGATGATTTTCATCCCAGGAAACCTTAATAATAATATAATTTTGAGAAAAGTAGAGAAAGTGGTTTCTATTTCATGAGGAATGAAGAGACTGTTTCTGTTCATTAATTCCTTTTTCAACGAAGGGGGGAAACTATTCAGCCTTTTGTAGACTGGGACCAGTCTTGAAAGAGAGGCAGAGGGTGAAGGTCCCAAGGCATTAATTGATATGATTGTATATAATTTAAAAGGGGTCTAAAATATATCTTTCAAAAAGTAACAATTTCTAACAATTTATTAGGAGAGCAACAGTTTCCCCGAGCAAACAATTTTAGATTGGGCTTATTTATGAAACAATATTTTTCATATCTTCTATTTTCTTAAATAACAAAATGTTTATATTGCTACTTTTTTGATTTTTCAAATTTAGAAGAACCTACAAAGTAACCACTCTTGAATGCTCTGGGATTGGCTTTCTTACAGCTATATAAAAGGACCCTTTCAGCTGGGCATGGTGGCGCACGCCTTTAATCCTAGCGCCTAATCCTTGGGAGACAGAGGCAGGTGGATCTTTGTGAGTTCAAGGCCAGCCTGGTCTTGAGTGAGTTCCAGGACAGCTGAGGCTACAGGGAGACCCTGTCTCAAAAAAGCACCCTTTCACCTCTTCCCAGCATAGCTCCTTGTTCTGTTGTCATGGTGATGAAACACTATTGACAGTTGAGGCAGTTGGTGTAAGAGGACTGGCTTTACTTTCTCATCCATTATATTGGTCTTGATTTTAATCACTACATCATTTATGATTGCTTGACTGACTATGTAATTTTAACAAAGTTTATCCCAGTTACTACTCCCAATGGTCACAGGCATCGTACTTCTTGTCTCTTGGGTCATCTGGAAGAACAATCCAGGAGCCCCCCCATCTTCCCTTGCACTCTTAGGATGTGGCTCTCACCTGGTCACAGTCACCCCTCTGTCTGCCTCACTAACATGCTGGATTCCCTACATCTCTGTTACATTAGAATTTTGTTTTCTGACCCACTCTGTGTACTTTAGAATTTCCTGAGAAATAATTTTTGAGAGATAATGCTGAACTTCTATGTCTGAGTATATGTTTATTTGAAATTCATTTTTAATATTTGGACTGGGCTAGGCATAAAATTTCACCCTGGAAGTCATTTAATTCTCCTTTATGAATTTCTACATACTTCTTAATGGCCTTTATTTTTTTATTTTTTATATTTTTACAAACAGGGTCTCAGCATGCAGCCCTACCTGGCCTGGATCTCACTATACAGAACAAGCTGGCCTCAAACTCACAGTGATCTGCCTGCATCTGCTTCTTGAGTGCTGGGATTAAAGTTATACACCAGCACATCTGGGCCAGCTTCCATTGTTTGGGTTGGGAACGCTGAAGCTTTTCCTTGAATATCGCTTTAGATTAACTTGTTTATTTTCCCTATGAAAACTGGTGGCATTTCCTCTGTTCTTGGTGGGTCTGTCATGTTAATATTGTGAAAATATCTAGGGTTTATTCATTAGATAAGTATGGAGTTATATAAAGGACTTGCTGGGCCCTGTGGAAGACACTGGGGGTGCTTAGGCATTGTGGTCTAGTCAGGATTCGAGTCCATGTTTTCAGGGTCAGAATGTTTTCTACGTACAGGTTAGACGAATGCTCAGGGGTCGAATGCCCAGGGGTTGGACTAGAAATCAACAGAAATCTTTGGCTTCTCTATCTGTATTCTTGGCATTTTCAGAGACTGTTTTCTACATACAAACCTTGATAATTTGAAACAGGGAAATAAATGCAGACCAATGAGGTCAACCATGAAGCAAGTCCCAGCAAGAATGTTTTAACAAGAGTTTCTCAATACTAAGGAAAGGGATACCAAAAAAGCATTTGCAGTTAGAGCAGTCAGTCAAGAAAAAAATGACAGGAGTGAGCAAAGTACACGGTAGGATCCAGTTCTAGAAGGGTTACTACACCTTATCAACTGTTTATGTTGTTTACGTTGTTTACTGAGAATTAAATATAATTCTCAGTAAAAACTAGGAAGCCTTTGTCATCGCTCCACAAGTAAAACAGTCAGCTGCCAACAGGAGACAAAGTCAATTACATCTCAAATAGATAACAGAATCCCGAGGCTATCTCAGTATCCACTGCCAACGCTTCCAGGCATATTAATAGATCCAAGAGTGAAGAAAGTTGGCTGAATTATGATTCAACAGCTTTTCCACCAGGGGTACATTTTTTTTTTCTTTTTGCAAAATTAAGAATGGAAAATGATGTTGGAGAAATATGAAATTCAGAGCTACTGTGAAAAGGGACAAATGATTCAAAGAAATAAAGGTTCAGATTGGAAGAGTAGTCAGTCGGGTGTGGTGGTGCAAACAAAAGCAAAAATAAAAAAAAAAAAACTAAATAAAAGAAATAAACAAAAAAAGAAAGAAAAAGGCAAGCAACATTGATAGGGACCTCGTGAAGCATTTCACGTTACAGGAACAGAAGAAAATGCTCAAAACAACACCAGGGTCTGGAGAGACACTGCAGTGCACAAAGCACTTGCCAAGCAAGGTTGCTGACCCCGAGTTCAGATCCGCAGAACTCGTATAAAAAGCCGGGCACTGTAGCACATGTTTATAATTCCAGTGCTCTGCAGGGGAGATGGGAGGTGTGACAGGAGTTTGATGGTGTTTCGATCCCGTCTCTTGTCCGCACCCTCTGTCCGCTGCTGCTTGCTGGGTTTTATATATGTAAATGACCTCTAGAGTCTGATTTGTGTCTCAAGACGTCCTTCAGTGTGGTTCTATCCACTGAGCACATCAAGAGTCCCATCCGTGTCCCTAAAACACTGTCTCTCTCCCTTCCGGCAGCCATCGGTTGCCGGAAGTTCCTTAGGTTGGGTTGGGACTTCTTCCCAACTCCCCCACGTCTATGCTGGGATTTGTCTGGTTTGAGTTTGTATGGGACTTGGGCGTGCTGCGGTCATTGCTGTGAGGTCCAAGGTCTTTTGGTCATCCAATCCTCACCACTGGGCTTTCCAATCTTTCCATTTCCTCTCCTACAAAGATCTCTGAACTTGAGGAAGCAAACGTTCGAAAGTGGTGTGCTATTCAGGGATGAGCACTCTGCAGCCTTGTGTTCTCTGCGCACTGGCCGACTGTGGATTTCTGTGCTAATAATCATTTGCCATAAGGAAACTGCTCCAGTGAGAAATGCATTCATCCTAAGAGACGAGGTTGCACTGAAGATGTGTCACTTAGGGTTAAGTGTCTCACAGACACTTATTCTCTGTGTGGACCAATTCTGGAACTCGATAATAGTGTCCATCTGTGGGAAAAAGAAGCTTCTTTGATGAGGAATGACAGGTACACTTGTCTGTGATTGAGGATGCATATTTAGAATAAAGTAAGAAATTACGTTGGTCTAGGAATGTGCAAAAGTGGGTTTTTCTCTAGGATCTATGACCTCTCCAGCCATGTGTATTCAGTTACGTTTATAATTACAGTGTTGGTTAACGTCATTTTGTTTTGTTTTGTTTTGAGACAGGGTCTTCCTGTAGCCCAGCTGTCCTGGAACTGACTCTGTAGACCAGGCTGGCCTTGAACTCCCAGAGATCTGCCTGCCTCTGCCTCCTAAGTGCTAGGATTAAAGGCGTGCGCCACCACGCCCGGCCAGGTTAATGTCATTTTAATGACATTATATTTATGTTTGTGTTCTTGGTCTTATTTTTCATTTCCATAATTATGCCTTCATTTTTTTTCTTTCTGTAGACTCTTAAGTATGGTCAGCTCATTCTTCAGTTCTTTGTATTGCTTCAAGCTGGATGTGGTGGTATAGGCCTTGAATCCCAGCACTTGGGAGGCAGAGGCAGGCAGATCTCTGGGAGTTCAAGGCCAGACGGGTCTACAAAGTGAATTCCAGGACAGCCAGAGCTACAGGGAGACGCTGTCTCAAAAAGACTGAAAAACAAAAACGAAAACAAAAACAAAAACAAACCCCCCCCAAAAACCTTTTGTATTGCTTCAAGTATTCTCTGTAGGGTTGGTATGGTGGACATGAATTTTTTCAGCCTATTCATGTCATGGGAGAATTTTCTTCTCTCTTTGACTATGATAGACAGTTTTGATGGGTAAGGTATTCTGGATTGACATCTATGATCATTTAGAACTTAGAATCCTATTCTCCAAGGTCTTCTGGCTTTTATAGTTTGCATTGAAAAGTCAGCTATTATTCTGAAGGGTTTTCCTTTATATGAGACTTGTTTTTCTCTTTCACCTTTCAGTATTCTCTCTTTGTTCTGTATATTTATTGTCTTACTATATGACATGAAGAGATTCTCTTCTGGTGTGCTTCTCTTATCTGTATGTAAATGTCTTTCCTTAATTTAGGGAAAATTTCTTCTATAATCCTGTTGAAGATCTAGTTAATGCCCTTGACCTGGGATGTTTCTTTTTCTCCTCCTCCTCCTCCTCCTTCTCTTCCTCCTTCTCCTCCTTCTCCTCGCCTATGATGCATAAATTTGGGTGTCCCACATTCCTTGTATTTTCCATTCTTGTGTTTAAAAAAATTTTTTTTTTCATATTCTTTGCTTGGGTGATCCAATACTCCAGCTTTATAGTCTAGTCTTGACAGTCTGTTTGCTAGTTCATTCATTTTGTTGCTGAAGGTTTTTTTCTGTCATTTCAAATTGGCTTGAGTTTTCAATTTCATCTTCATTTCAGCCTGAATTTTCTTCAATATTTCTCTCACTTTCATGAAATCCTTTTTCAAATCTCCAATATTATCTGTCATTTCATTCATTCATATATTTGTAGTTTCTTGAGCTTCATTCAGTTTATCTGGGGTTATATTATCTTGGTTTTTCACTTTACTTGTGTTTTTCATTGTGGTCTGGACATGTGAATTTGTTCTGTGGCTTGTGTTTCTGATATGAAACTCAAGCTTGCCTTTGCTGAGTTGAAATTTGATTCTGTTTATATTGTTGATATAGTTTGGTTGCTTTCTGATCCGGTACAAATAGTTGGTCTGGGCTTCAGATTCTCTCTTTTATTTATTACTGGAGGGACCAAATGGATCCAGGCAGGCTAGTCAAGGGCTTTCCAGGAAGACAAAGGAGCCTAGGTCCAAGTCAAGGTGACAAGTTTCAGCTGGGCCAGTTCTAACTAGTTAAGCAAAGAAGGCATGAGCCCTGGTGCTAAGTCTGGAGCTGATCTCAAAGAAGGGCAATGGTGAGCTGGCATAGAAGATCTGGATGCTTCTCCCAGCTTGTCACGTGCTCTCCAGCAGCCTCAGTCTAGACAGGGCTGAGACCCAAGGAAAGCCAATGCCAACATCATGGGTGGATTTTTACCAGATATCTGAGAAGGCTTACAGATATCATTATCAGAGTACTTTAAGTGGCTGCCCCCAAGATAGTCTTGGTTCATATAAAAGTTTGAATTACAAATACAGAATTTGGTAAATTAATGGGGGAAATAGTAATTTTCTATTTATTTTTATAAGCACCCAAGTGAGTGAGAAGGAAAAGGATAGAGATTCCCACGTGCTGAGTCAGATGCAGATGACAGCAGCAGAGCTGGTCCGGGGCAGCTGCAGGGGTAGAGGGACGGCTAAGCTGCAAGCCGGCTGGCTTCCCTCAGCTCATAGGGGTAGAGGGACGGCTGAGCTGCAAGCCGGCCGGCTTCCCTCAGCTGCAGGGGTGGAGGGACGGCTGAGCTGCAAGCCGGCTGGCTTCCCTCAGCTCCACTGGACAAACCCATATGCACCAGAACGTGCACACCCTTCTCAGTGCTTAAGTATGAAATTCCGGGAAAGTCCTCCAACTGGATGTGCTCAGATCACTGGTCTGTTTTTGCACCAATCATTATATCCAGAAGGAACATGTGACAGGGCAGTCTTTAATCATGAGCCCAGCAAAGTGGTCCGAGTGGTGACAAGGCTTTAACCAAAATCCCTGTGATATGACATGAGATAATTTCTTAAATAAAATTTAGTATTATCAAAATAAAAGGAAAAGAAATGTTGAGAATACATAAATACTCATTTTGTTGTATTCTGGCTTTGCAACATTGGGAAATTCATTAATTTCTTAGTCCCATTGAGAATAGTTAAAAGAATTAAGTGAGATAAATTACATCAGGCCCTTAGTACCTAGTACATGCTCAATAAGCATTACTATTGTTAACCAGTTTTCTTCTTGAAAATTTATAAACTTGTAAGTATATGAACATAATTCCTCCGGAATTCTAATTTAGTCACATAATGAAGCAGAGTTCGACATAAATCTAGCATATACTCTACACGATAATCCTCCAGTGGAACTCAGTATCAAGCTAGACCTGGTGATGCATTGTATAATCTTAGCGTGAAGGAGGCTGTCACAAGATTTCCTTGAGTCCAAGGCCAGCCTGGGCTACCTGTCAAGACCTTGTGTCAATAAATCAATGTAGGAGTGGGGCAAGGGAGAACGCCATACAGTGAATGATATGTATGTGTGAAGTCACCACGATGAAATCACTTTGCATAGTCATGTAAAAATTACTAAAAATGTGTAATTAAAAATGAATAAATGAGTTAATGTGCATTGCAGATACAGTTCTTATTATAAAACTCAAACCTGGAAAAGGCATTTGCATTATTCAGTCTCACCATCTCATGGGGCAATCAAAGAGTTAAGAACAGAGACTAGATTAGAAGAGAGCCTAGCCTAGAAACTGCTGAGCTTTAATTGCCCTTGAGCTGACAGTTCAGGACCAGGGAACATAAGGTCTTCAGGGTAGTTGCCTAGAGCATTTCACCAAAGCCACCATACCACAGATGCTACCCAGGCCAGAATTATCTGGGAAGGAAGAACCTCTTCAGAACCCAAGAATTCTACAGAGACTGTGCTCAAAAGATCAGTTTTAGCCTTAAACCAATGTCTTCCCTTGACTGGTGGCCTTTGACTGATATACAGCATCTGGCCTCTGGCCTCTGGCAGTATAGAGGGAGCGTTTTATAGGTACCAATGGGCTCCCCTGTCATACATATTAATTTACATGCAATCTTCTGCTGCCTACTTTCTATCAGAAGTCTCCAATATACATGTTTCCTAAACCCTAACTCTTCTTGCCCAAGCCTAATCCTCTCTCTGTTTCTGTCAATTCTTCTGTAGAATTGAGAGAATTGACAGAATACATTTGATAACCTTTATTTCTACTAACCCCTTTCTCCTTTAAAATAGATACCTCGGGGCTGGAGAGATTGCCTAGTGGTTAAGAGCGCCAACTGCTCTTGCAGAGGACCCAGGTTCAATCCCCAGCACCCACATGGCGGCCGAGACCCGGGTTCGATCCCCAGCACCCACATGGCGGCCGAGAACCATCTGAAACTCCAGTTCCAGGAGGGCTCCAGCTCCAGGGGAGTCCAACGCCCACTTCTGACCTCCGCGGCATTGCACGACACGGGTACACAGACTTGCATGCAGACAGTACATTGATACACATACAGAAATAAATAAAATTAAAAAAAATAGATACTTCATGTGAATTACTTCTTGGGTCAAAATAACTACAAGAAAATAGAAGTGTGTATGTGTGTGTGTGTGTGTGTGTGTGTGTGTGTGTGTGTGTGTATTATTGTTACCATAAATCTATGTATGTCAAACAAAAAATGACTGAGCCTATTACTGCTATGTTGTTACCACCAATTGTTTTAATGCCTCTTAAAGTTAATGACAAATATTTCTGCTTCTATCAGACCCTTATTTACCCTCACAAGAATCACCAGGCTCCAATGCCAGTGGACAGGCAAGACATTTTCATGACTTTTAGATTCCAATTTCAGAGCTATCTGATTTTGGATTTGCTCCAAACCAAATTATATATAACTATGTGAAAAAGATTTTTCTTTAAAATCTCAAATTCTAATATGCAAGGTGGGGATAATAGTATAAACCCATGATGCTATTATATACATTTTAATGTGATTCACTGAGGGTAATATATAGTACAAATATAGTGCTTAATAAATGTGGTGGTGGGTGACTCTAAGCAAGGAAGACAAGGACATACCAGACACTCCAGAGATACAGTACAGTCAGTGGATGCTTCTAAGAGGAGATGTGCAAGGTGGCCAGTCATAAAGATTTTAGAATGGAGATGCTGTGCTTGCCACACAGATTTAAAGGAGATTTCTAATCAGAGGTACCAAAGCATTTTAAGACACAGTAGTGAATAACTACTACACACAATACTGCAAAAGTCTATAAACTACTTAACCAATAAAACTAAAGAAAACCAAGTTGATAGTCCCAAAGACAGCAAATGATCTACACGGGGGTGAACAGGCAGGTGCTTCTGCACGATGCACGGGCATTTGGACTTCACTCTCTGGTATTCTTTTGCAGTCATTATCTCAGTAATTGCAACACAGTACAATTCAAGGTTCCTTGAAAGGGGATGTAACCATCTTAATTGTTTCTCTTAAACTTGTGTGCATATATTTTTTTTCCTAGAGTCCTCTCAAAATTTTGTAAGGGTCCCTAGCTATTTTTCTCAATCCATTTCATTTTCTCTTTCCATTTTCAAGGAGTACAGCAATAACATCTGGTAGGGGAGGGATTTGCTCTGCTCCATGGAGATAGAAAGTTGGCAGCAGGCGATGGGAGAATTATTCATTGTGATGACCATAGCATTCATCCCTGAGTATAACCGAGGGCCTGGGTCATTGAGTGAATTCCTCTCTCATTATCTTCAGCTGGCTAGGGATCTTGGACTCAAATGTATTTGGATCCCTTCTCTGTCACTCACATGGTATGTTATCTGGGACAGAATTACGGATTGGATGTAGAATGCACACCCAAGACCCAGGTGCTGAAGGTTTATTCACCAGTTACTAGATTTATTCTTTGAGAGGATATTATTATACTCATAGTCTCTTGACTTAATTGGTGGATTTATAATTTGATGGCATTACGGAGAAGTAGTGGAAACTAGAAGATGGGGAATTCATTGCAGGCAATAGGTCATTGGCAACGTGCCTTTGAAGGTTTTGTTGGCCACTTCCAGGCTGTCTCTGCTCCCTGGCTGACACGAGGGAAGAGCATTCCTCTCCTACACCCTTCGGTCATTTCCTTCTATTATGATATGTCTGCTTTACCACAAGTTGAAAAGCAACATAGCCAGCTGATCACAGACAGAAAGTTCTGAAATGCTAAATCTAAATATCTTCCTTCCCTTAAATGTTTTATCACCTATTTGTCACAGTGATGATGTCACTCACTGACATGAGTCTTGTTTCCGTTGATGGAAATTATGCCATACTGCCTACCTTAGAAGGATGCTGGAGAGGTTATGGGGAAAGGGGAATACTCATCCACTGCCAGTGGGAATGTAAACTCATACAGCCACTATGGAAAGCAGTGTGGAAAACCCTTGGAAGACTTGGAATGAACTGGCCACCTGACCCAGCCATACCACTCCTGGGCATGTACCCACAAGACTCATCTTACTGCAGAGATACATGCACAGACATGTTTATTGCAGCTCTCTTCACAATAGCAAGGAGCTGGAACCAACCCAAGTGCCCCTCAACTGACAGAGTAGATAGAGAAAATGTGGTACATCTACACAATGGAGTTCTACGCAGCAGTAAAGAGAGATGACTTCATGAGCTTTGCAGGTAAATGGCTGGAACTAGAGGACATCATGCTGAGTGAAGTAACACAGTCCCAGATAAACAAAGGATAAATGGTATCCCTCATCTGTGGATGCTAGCATCAATTACCTAATTGTATGACAAACTGAGCAATGTCAATGTGATCTGAAAACAACTGTGCTCTTGTATTGTGAATCCCTTAAAATATAATAAACAAATAAAAAAAGATACTGTTCAATTGAATCAAGTCTACCTCTCCATATATTTGTTATACAATAGGAGTTCAAGATTACGCCTATTATTAGAGGAGATATTATTAGAGATAAGATCTCCTGACCATTGCCTCTACACTAGCTGACAAAAAGAAAATGACCTTCTGATAAAGCACATAAAATTCTTTCCCATCACCCAAAATCTTGGTGGTCTGATAACTAAGGCTGACAAGATGGCTCAGTGGTTTGGGGTGTTTGCCACCAAATTTGATGACCACCAGGCTGAGTTCCATTCCCAGGAGGAGAGGGCTGATTCCTCAGTTTTCCTTTGATTTCCACAAGCATGTGTGTATATCCCATAACCCTAATATATGCAAAATATTTAAATATCATAGTGATGGGATAACTAACTACTACTTTGTAAAAGGAGACAACTTTTCATGGAATACACACAAGCTAGGGAAAAGTTGATGAAGGGGTGAAAAGATGTCAGTGAGGAGGGTGGACCCAGGTGGACTCCACAGTGGAGGATAGCAGAGTCTGGAGGATATACCTTGGAGGGTGCTTTGAAAGCAAAGGAGAAAAATAAGCTGATATGAGCTGAGGGAGCAGTGGTCAGGGACAGACAGATCAGCAGTCTGGACTTGGATGAAAAGGCAGGAAAGGAAAGCGCTGCACCCCCAGATCCCTCCATCCAGGCAATCAGCAGACTTCTTTCTACACTTTCTCAGTTCTTGTCATTTTCTTGGAGGGAGAACAGGGGCCATCATTTCTAAAAGTGCCTGATTCCGGCTGACAGTGTTCTCATGCACTTGCAGAGTGGACGGGAGGAAAAATGTGTGAGAGCAGAGGGGGCAATGGCATGAATTTCAGTGTGGAAGTTGGTAACAGGATATTACACAGTTAGGGCTATTGGCTATTATTCAGTAAAGAAGGAAGTCCTAAAATCCCTTAAGTATTGGGCTGAAGAGATGTTTTAGTTGGTAAAGTGCTTGGCTTGCAAGCATGAGAACTTAAGTTTGATGCCTAGGACCTACGGTTAAAAAGCTTGGTAATGAGGATTACTTGTTGACCCCAGTGCTGGGGAGGCAGGCACAGCTCTGTGAGGCTCCTTGGCCAGGCAGCCCAGCCCACTGGTCGAGCTCCGGGTCAGAGAGAGAGACTGTCGCACACACACAACCCTCCCACCATTATGTCTCTTGAAATATTTGAAGGCTTTATATACTTTTATATGAGGAATATTGGCTGTTCATAGTTTCATCAAAGTAGAGATCACTCAAGTGGCCAAAAAGAATCTAGAAAAAAGTGGACTTGTTGGAAAACTGTATCCAAAAATAGAGTGAGCTCATGGTTAGGTGGAACCCAGACATCTCTTCAGCTGAACATACGTGATTTTATGTGATGCTTTTGTTAGCACTAGTTTGACCTCAGGGACAATTTGACATGACCTAAAAAGATATCGTTATGCCTTTAGCTATTTTCATTCCAAATAATCTACTCAACACACATCCTCTCTTTTCCCCAGGGCATCAGCCCTTCCTAAAACCTCCCCGAGTCCCTTAGAAGGATGATTACATGGAAGAAGGTCAGAGAGAACATAAGGCATTGGGGCTGTCTCATTAATAACACATTGGTATGTTCACATTTGCATGTAAGCAGACAACGTGATACGATTTAAAAAGATCACACCAGAAATACTATGTTAAACTTCTTCCATTACAACTGCATTCGGCTATTCTGGGGCTCAGCCAGGCCTTAACGTATAAACAGAGAGGTTTACTGATGACACATTTGATACTACTTTTGTTGATCATTAAGTGAAAATAAATCTTTAAATTGATAGCCTATATCAATGCACTTTCAAAATGCCCTTACCATTTTGTCTTCTAAAACACTTTGTCGGAAGCAGAGCATGCCCAGAAACACTCCTGTCCACCGTCTGTGTGATGCCAGCTGGAGATGCTCTCAAAGCCATCCAGTTTGTCATTTCAAACTCTCAAGTACATGTTCCATGACCTTGCTCTAAGACTGCCCCGAAGTGTGTGTGTGTGTGTATGCAGGCCTTTGTTTCAAACAATAGGCTTACGCTGAGCATGCTCAATGATGTGCCTCTCCCTGGAATGTTTTCCTATCCAAATACGCATAGAAGCCGCAAACAAAGCCCCATGTTCCCTGTGTGAGAAAAAGACATTGCTTTTGAAATAACGAACTCCCGCATTCTCCTTTACCTGTTACAGGTGATAAATCATTCTCCACCTTCATTTCTTTTACTTGTTTTGACTTTTTACTTACCAAGATGCAAATTTATTGCAATTAGATGAATTGTCAGCTCTCAGACTCAATTCTGGCTTTGTCGTTTCAACAGATGTACAAGAGAAGTATTATATTGTGATGAATTCTTTATAATTTCACAGACTAGATCTCTGCCAGATTCTCCATATCCATTTCTTCATGAATCATAATTTCTTTGTCACTGGATTACTGTAAGAGTGAAGGGAACCACTGTTATTAATTCCCAAGAAGAATGTTTCATTCATCATTGATGATGCCACTACATGAAACACCTGAGAGTTTCAAAGTGAATCCACTAAGTCTCAAAGAAGCAAACATTCAGTCTCTTCCCACAAAGTCAGATATCGGGAGCTAGATAACTAGTGCCACTCCAATTGATGATTTTCTTTCCAGTCAGCACACAGCTTCATGGCAAAAGAGGCTATGAAGAACCTCTCACATGAAAATGCCTCAACACGGAAACAACAGTGACAGGAATTAGAGCTAGGACAAGATCGCAAAGCCCAACTCCCAGATACATAGAACGCGAATTTAAGTGTAACTGCAGATCATTAAGAAACAGTTAATAATTGAGACACAATAATCCTAAGGTGAAAAGCTTTGCTCAGCTGAAACCAAACACTGGGCATCTGCATTTTCATCTGGCAGCACCGGCTTGGCTGGGAATTCTCCGACTCAGAGCCCAGGGCACCTTCCAGGTCATCTTGCTCATCTTGAGAAGAAGCCAGTAAGACAAGAGAAAGCTGGGAGGCAGACAGAGTTGGGAGAGTGCAGAGAAGACGCCAGATGTGGATGTATGTGGATGAATGCGGTCAAGCACCCCGTGCCGGGCCTCCCAGAGCTGCCGGCTGCACACTGAATGGCGATGGAAATAAGACATCCACCCACCAGGTGGAGAAAGATGTGCCTGGGTGGGAAGCAGCACTTGACACACTCCGAAGAATATACGACTGATTGCTAATTCCATGTCTAGTTGGCGGCTTGCCTGCATGCAGTTCTTGCAGGTGTCACGAAGTATGGAGCTCTCAAAGGAGCCTGGATCGTCCATCATCTTGACTTTTCCCTAATTCTTGAGCCTGTCTTATCAAAAGTACACGATTCTCCTTGTGTAGTATTATATATCACACGGTTTTCCTGGAATCTTTATGGGGTGTTGTAGGCTGTGTACAGGGTCCATTTCAGACAAAGTTGTTAGGTCTAGGTCAAATTGTTTTCTTTCCCTGTTCAAATCAGTGATTATATCATTGGAGATGTACAGTAGATAACGTAGGTGCGAGGATAGGAAAATAGCTCGTTGGTTAAAGTGGCTGCTGCATAAGCATGGGGGTCTGAGTTTGGATCTCAGCACCCATGTAAAAGCCTGAGTGCGGGGGCATGCATCTGTAATTCCAGTGCTGGAATAAGTGAGCTTCAGCTTCAGAGAGAGAGAGAGAGGGAGAGAGAGAGAGAGAGAGAGAGAGAGAGAGAGAGAGAGAGAGATCCCCAAACCTAAACAGAAACGGATTAAGGGAGTCATTTGTAGGGGCTTGTATCTATAATCCCGGTGCTAGAGTGAGTGAGTTTCAGAGAGAGAGAGAGAGAGAGAGAGAGAGAGAGAGAGAGAGAGAGAGAGAGAGAATCACAAAAATTAAATAGAAACCAATTAAGGGAATCATTTGTCAATCTCTGGTTCTATACTCATGCACACAAACCTACATCCACAGTTGGACATAGGACACACACACACACACACATGAGTAGCGTCAGGATTTGTGTCTTGAGTTACCCTCATGAAGCACAATGGTGCGGCCTGTAAACAGACCTCTTTGTTCCTCTCCAGTGACACACTATTTCTATTAAATCTCAACCAGAATAATAGCATGTTGCAAATCTGTGTCAGAGTTTTATATGGAATTAACAGGGTTAAAGCGCATGTACCAGGGATGACTTTGCCCCTGAGACACACCTGTAGGTGAAACTGCCAAGGTGCCAGGGGAATCCTTGTAAAACAGGGTTACACTTGAACTGCAGAGTTAACTGACAAGTTAGTGCAGAATCAATCGAAACTTCCCTCCTGCCAGGAAAGAGATCTGCAGAAACTATGAATAGAAAAAAAAGTTCAAGGTAAATGGAGCTGTTTTGGCTTGAAGAAAGGCTGATTGTTTTTGCAAAAAGTTCCCCACAGACCTGGCAGCAATTATTAAAGAAGTGATTACCAAGGATAAGGGAATGAAGATTTCAGATGAATATGCAAAAGACTAAAGTCATGTTTAATGCAAAGAAGTAAGCAAACAGTAGAAATAATTAAAAGCTGTTAAAGCATATGTCTGTTGCCTGACACATATGTTATTGAATAGCAAGACATTATATAACCAGTTGCCTCTAAAATTCCCTCTTTGCCACAAACCATTTCAGTGAGTAATAATGTACAATAATATTTTACATCCAAGGAGCTCCTTTCGTCTCATACATCAGAGTTTCCAGCTCTATGTTGCTCTTCAGCAAGTGGCCATGACATCCTCTGTGGAAGTAATTCACCTTTGCCCTTCTCCAACGTGGCTGGCTTTGGTTACCTGGTCCAGACAACCACTAATCATCTGCAGATGGACATTAGGACACAGGTGGGCCCTTCTGCAAGCTCACTTAGCAACACCTGGCTTGCCACCTCTTACGTGATTCTTGGCCATGAAGAAATAAAGGGTGAAGCAGTCCCTGGCGTTTAAAGAATCTCCTCTCTTCTTCTTTTCCCTCCTTTCTCTCCTCCTCTTCATTTTCTTCTTGTCTTCTTTGACTTTCTCCTCCTCTTCTTCCTTCTCTTCTTCCTCTTTGCTCATCTTCCTCCTCTTTCCTTTCCCCTTCTTCCCCCTCCTGTCCTCCTCCTCCTCCTCCTCCTCCTCCTCCTCCTCCTCCTCCTTCTCTTCATCTCTCCCCATATCCCTTCAGAAATGAAGAAAACCATAGGTAGTATGCCAGATTGTTTCAATTATCTGGAATGCCAATGTATAAAATAAAAATCAATTAATATTGGGTTTGATGCTAAATATGAAAACCCAAGAATAACAGAGGGGACCACAAAGCAGTGTTTGTGTCTCTGTAGTAAAAGTTGAGGAGATCCTGGCAGGATTCACATGGGGTGTCTACCATGATCTCCCTGGTCAGGGAGATGCCTTGAGCTTGGTCCTCACCCACAATTCACTATCTGGGAGGAGAGACAGAAGGAAGCACTGCAAGCTGTGCCTTCCTCCCTCATCAAGAGGGGAAGCCTAGTCACCTGTCTATCTATGCCTGGCTGTAGGGAGACCCATGAACGATGTCTTTCTTCAGAGTGGCCATGCATCTTCTTACAAAACAGAGGCTACTGCACAACAGATGGACAAGTATTGAGGACCTTGAACTTCCACCGTAAGCATGTCCCTCAAGGACTCTCAAATCAATCTAGTGTGAATATTGTTTAAGCAGTGTCTGGGGGATGACTAGACTAGCCTTAATGTAAGACAATCTCTAAGAAAAAGCGACCCTCTAGCCCTCCCCCCCAAAAGTTAGGGAAAAACATTAATTTTGTGCTATTTATTCAAGTACACACTTGTAATCCTTAATTAATAAACGTGGTTCCATGGAGCTCTGATAGTACTTGCTTACTGCTCAGTACTTACATGAACTTGGTTGCTAATTTATATATATATATATATGTGTATATATATATATATATATATATATATATATATATATATATATACAAAGATTTCTTGCCTGCCTCGCTTCCCGAGTGCTAGGATTTTAAGGATGGAGCCACCACGCCCGGCCTTCTAATTTATATTTTTAAATCACGTACTATATAAGACAATTTACTAAATTAGATATATTATCATTCAGTCATAGTTTATAAAATTGTTAAGAACAAATATTGTTCCACAAATATGTTGGTGTCAACCTGTCTTAAACTAGACTTCCTTAACAGCAGTGATAGAGGCTGACTGTAACCTATCAATGCAAGTGTCACATGGAGGCTACTTGTTATTTGAAGTCTCACCTCACTCAAATGCCACAGTCGATATAAATGTCCTATTCAGAGATGAGCACTCTGCAGTCAAATTCTCTGCATACTGGGCAGTTGAGGTCTCTCTGCTCATCACCATCTGTGGCTAGGGGAGCTTCTCTGGGAAGAGTTGAGAGACGCTTTAATCTGTGGGTGCAACGATAAATCAATTCAATTGAATATATTTATGCATATATATGGGAGCTCTGTGTAATAAAGTGCATGAAATTAGCCAGGGGTGGTAAGTGTGTGAGGGGAGTGCAGATAGAGAAAGGGATTCTAAATATTATCAAAATGTATTGTATTTAAAGTCACAAAAATTTGATTAAAAATCACAGTTGATGTGGCCATGACATAATTGGGTTTTATGTGGCTCAGGTGATGGGCTGACACATGAGCTTCTTGATTGTCCCAATTACACTGAGAGTTTGTAGAGGTTGGAAAGTGAGTTTGTTCAAGCAGCCATGTACCATGATTACCTGGAAAAATCAAACAGAACAAGGGGTGCTGATTATCTGTTCCATGATGCTGTGTGAAGGGTATCACAATGAGACCATGGGGCACAGGAGACAGTGCTCTGCTTTGGACATGTCTCGGAGAAGATGGTCTTGCATCTGGCAGTAGCTCTTTAAATAAAAAAACATTTATTTATTGTTTTTATTTTTTATATGTGTACTGTTTGTATTTTGTGTGGGTGAGTGTACTTACTGCCTGTGTGTAAGTGCACCCATGTCATCCAGTACCCATGGAGGTCAGAAGAGGGCATTGGATCCCTTGGAACTGGAGTTATGGTTGTCAGCTAACATGCGGTTGCTGGGAATCAAACCCAGGTCCTCTGCAAGAGCAGCCAGTGCTCTTAACCACTGAGCCAGCTCTCTAGTCCCTAGCAATGGTTCCTGATGCACATGTCTTGGAAGAATGGAGGCCAGAGGAAGGTCAGCATTGAAGACTTAAAATCTCGACTTTCATATTAGATTTGATTGCATGTATATGTATGTGTGTTGTGTGTATGGGTACATCTTTGTACATGTGTTTGTAGAGGGCAGAGGACAATGTTGAGTGTCTTCCTTAATTATTTTCAGCTTTCATTTTGGAAATAGAGTTTCTCCTCAACCTGGAGCCTACTGAGTCAGGTAGGAAGCCGGGCCGGAGCTGGAGATACTCTTCACTGTTCCATCCCCACTTTGCTGATAAGCATCACAGATCCACATTGGTGCTCGACTTTTACATGGGGATCAGAGCTCAGTTCTTTGTGTTTGTGCTTCAGCTACTTTACCCACTGAACCATGTTCCCAGTGATACGTATTTCCTCGCACTTGATGTATTTTATCATGAAAATAATTTAAAGTTACTCATTGTGCTACCCATCAGGAAGTGCAGAATTCAAATTCCAGTTGTGTATCTCCAACTGTTGAGCATCTTTCTTTCTAGCTAGGGACACTTGGACCCCTCTTAAGACTTACTGAAAGAAAATTTCCTCTATCACAGTTCAAACACAAACTGTTACCCTAGATGAATGGAAAATGTACGTAAGATGATTCTATGCCATTTCCAAAGTTAGGATTTACTTCGGGGGTACTGTCTATTGAACTGACCTTATTTAGTCAATGGGTTCAAGGATTTGCCACTTCATTGTTATCCAGATACAAAAGATCCATTTGCAAGATTTGCATTTGAGAAACCATCACGCTACGGAAGGGGTGGGGCTGGGATATTGGTGACCTAGCAAGACTGAGGTGCATCTACTGAACCACATGTCTGCATTGCTGCACTTGAGCTTGCTTATGTTCCGAGGAGGAGGAGAACATGATTGAGTACTTTCAAATCATCCACTCTGTCTCCCTCAAATGGCTTCCTTCAGGTGCACAATGTCATCTCTCATATTTATATTATAGCTTCTCCTCTTTGTTGAAGACTGGCTCCTAATTGCTGGCTCGGCCAAACCATGCCCTTTCCCTTAATTGGCAGGTTTTCATGTTGCTGTGTGGCTGTTTCTAGGAAAGTGTGCTCAGATAGGGCACCAATGAGAAACCAAGGAAACAATTCTGCCAAAGTCCAAATTGGAGAACCATCAAATTTATTGACTTGATAACAGAAGTTTGGGTGAAGCGTCATTTCCAGGAATGTGATGGCTCAATGACAGCTGTGTTACTTAGAAGCCTATTCTAGCATAGAGGACATCTCAAAAAGCCTGCATCTTGGGAGCTATCAGCACCACTTGCAGGCAGCGTGACCAGCTGGCAAGTCTCCGTCCTTAGCAATGCATCTTGCTTAGATAATCTTGGGGAAATAGGGAAGTTTGTGAATGTTAAAAATTTTCAGGTATTTTCTGAGACTTGAGAGTTGTTTACTTCTTGAGTCCTAACAGCTTCCCTCTAGAATGGAACATTCAATTTGTAAGATATTGCTTTATAACACCCGTGAAGCTATAACCACAAATCTCCAAAGGACTCGTTCCACTGCCTAACCCTTTCTATTGCCTAGCAACCCTATTTGACTTGTAGTGTTTATGTTCACTGTGTATAAGATCTTACAAATTAAAAGCTATCTCCTTGATTCTCCCTCCCCACTCATTCTCTCTACTCCTGATATTATTATGTATATCACATTATTTTCATAACATGTAATACAACCTGTATTAGTTTCTATGTTTGCTTATTCATAAACTGTCTCCCTAAGTCAGGCCAATTTCTCTTCCCCAAAAAGAAACAGAAACATTCATGTACCCATGACTTTCTGTCTTAAAGCTGTCCATGAAGAAGCTATCTGATCTACTCAGATTCAATATTTAGGGACATGCAGGACACTCATTCCAGAGGGGCCCTGTCTCCTGTCCAGGAGGAATGTTGCTCAGAGAAGAAAAAAAAAATACTTGAATAAACAGGCTTTCTGGAAATTTCCACCCAGTCTACTGGCATTAGGTATTGGAATGAGGTTCCATAAACCCCCAAAGAACAGGGTTTAGGAATAGCGACTCACTTAGATGGTCCTCAAAGAGATGAGGGCCAGCTGGACAGGGAAGCAAGTAGCCTCTTGCCAACTCTCTGTATCTCCAACTTCATCTTTGATAGTTCTTTTACAGTAACTGGTAAGGGGAATTCAATGTGCTCCTAAGTTCTTTTATCATCTAGAGAAAGTTTATGAAACTTGTTTAGAGGTTGTGAGATACCCTAATTTATAATGGTCAGTTAGGGTAAGTAAAACACAGAGCAAATTGTGGCTGCCATCCACAGCAGGGTGAACTGCAACCTGTGGAATATGATAGAGTCTCTAACTTGACAGTATCAGAACCAAACTGGACTGGAGGATACTCTCTGGTATTGATGGTTTGCTAACAGATGAGAGAAATCCTTATACCTCCTGACATCGCAGGGCTGTTGATTGTGGTGTTAGAAGGGTGAACAAAATGGCTGCTTTTATTAAACACCCCATTGTTTAGTTGTTTCATAGTGAGTTGTCTAGTCCTGCTGCCTCTGATTTCTTATTACTAGCTCAAGTCCCATTCCGGTACAGTGGAAGCTGCATCCTGATCGTCCCTGAGACTTCATCCTAAGGCCCATGGTCCACTCACTACCTGTGTCCTCTCCCCTCACTGCAAAAAGCCTGTCACACTCATCTCCTCTGATGTCTTCTGGATGCATGTCCTCTGTCTTCTCTACAGTAGAGCTTCACACTATACAACTCCTCCATTCTGATTCTTCCCCACGAAATCAAGAGATAGGCCCAACTTTCTTTCTTAGCTCTATTTTTCTCTAGGAAATTACCTAGCGATTTCAATCATCTCTTTGGCTTTGTAGTCTGTCTATTCCATTGATTCCCAAATCACCGTCTCCACCTTAAACTGTTCACCAGTTGCGTTTCCTGTGGGTATGTGCATAGTGATGGTGGTGGTAATATGTGTGTGTGTGTGTGTGTGCAGGCGTGCGCGCGTGCGTGTGCATGTTTGTGTGTGTGTGTGTGAGAGAGAGAGAGATACTTGTTCACGTGGGTATGTAATGTGTATCCACAGGTTGTGCAGATGCATGTATGTAGAGTCCACAGGTTGATATAAGGTATAGGTGCTTCCTCAATCTCTCTCTGCCTTATTTTTCTTAAGGACAGCTTCTCTGTCTGAACCTGAAGCTCACCTATTTGGCTAAGCTGCTTGGCCAGTCATTTACAGGTACCAGCCTGTATCTGTGTCCCCAGTGGTGGAAATACAGGAACTCACTGCTATGTCCAGATTTTAGGAGGTTTTGGGGAGACTAAACTCAGGTCTTCATGTTTGCATGGCAAGACGTTTACTGACCCAGCCATCTTCTCAGCTCCATATTCTCCAATTTTCAGTTTGAAGTCTCTTTCAAGTGACTAATGGAATCTCAAAGAATGTTCATGTTAGCTTCTTCATTTCTATTCTTCCTAGAGGATCGCTTCTATGGATTTCCCCATTTCTATTAGCTAAGATCAAAACTGAGGTGTTGGTGCTAAAAAAGATGGCTTAGTGTTTGAGTGCTTGCTGATCTTCCAGAGACCTGTGTTTGGTTCCAAGCATGCAGTCTACAAGGCTTACAGTCTGTGGGCACCTTTATGTACATGTGAATACTCATTGCAGATAAATACTCATATATATATATATATATATATATATATATATATATATTAAAACAAATTTTAAATTTCCAGAAACAAATGTCATTCTTGCTCTCTTGTCTGGTCTCAACCATCACAGGTAGATTTGTTTCCAGGTAAAATTATGAACATATAGTAAAAGTGAATTGCTGAAAAATTATATCAAATTAAAGTAGAATCATAAAAATTAACAAAGCTACCATAGTGGACGATTGAGCTGAAAATATATAACGGCTGACGATCTGCATAGAGTGAAATGTGAGGTCAGCCACAGCAAAACAGGAGAAATGATGACTTGTGGCAAGTGGGCATTCACTTTGAAGAAACATATCTGTAAGCGCTATTCTGCTTTCCTGAGGCTAAGATCGTATAAAGAACCTTGAACTGAACTTTGAATTGTGTTCTCATATCCAGATCACTAGAGACACCCACATTTGTTAACAGGATAATAATGAAGTCCCTTCCTGGACATTTGATGATGCCTTAAAGGATACATATGAGGGGCCTGCAAGATGGCGCAGTGGGTAAAGACACTTGCCACCAAGCCTGATGACCTGCATTCACTCTGCGCACCTCATCTGGTGGAGGGAAAGAACCGGCTCCTGAAAGGTGTTCTCTGATCTCCACATGCCATGACATGCAGGACCATGTGGAAATAGAGTCCTACAGCTCTGAGGACCCTGTTCCTATGGTCTTACAGTGGAAATGTCAGCATGCACAAGACCTATGCAACCTTAAAGCAGACAAAACTCAGCATAGAACTGTGGAAACGGGCAGCCGGTCCCAATCTTAGCAGAACAACTATTGGCAACTGATGACTGCTAGGTGAGGAAGAGCTGATCTTCATAAAGTGAGGGACCCTGGATGGGCTGACTAGACTTCAGTGGATGAACTTGCACTGAGGAATGTCTAGGGATGCCAACTGGGGACAATGGACCTTGGGACAAATGATAGAGTGTATGAATTCTAGTGAGGGGGTGCAGTGGGAGGGTACCAGTGGGGAAGGGGGTGATTAATATTGAGATGTTCTGTATGAAATACACAAAATTCAATTAAAAGTTAAAAAATATTTCAATAAAACTACAATAATCGAAATGCAAGTGACAAACTGGAAAAAGAAACTTTTATGACTCTTTTTCCACAGGGATCTTCTCATTACTAAATAAAGAATTCCTACAAATCAATAAGAAACTGCCAACAAGTCATTAGACAAAAGGGCAAATTTTATGATCAGATAGTTTAATGACAGGAAGTACAAATAGACGATAAATAAATAAATATTTAACTTCTTTTATAATAAAATTATAAGTTAAAAGCTTATAGAGCCTGGGAACAGTGGCGTTTTAATTCTAGCCCTTGGGAGACAGGCAGATTTCCGTGAGATGAGGCCAGTCTGGTCTATATAGCAAGTCCTAGGCCAACTGGGGCTACAAGGAGGCCTCGTCTAAAAAAAAATAAAGATGAAAGAAAGAAAACCATATGGAGATATTATTTGCCAGCTATATTGTTTTTTTTTAATTTTTTTTATTTATTTATTTTTAAGGGATTCTACAATTCAATGACACAGTTGTTTGCAGATAACATTGATGTTACTCAGTATGTCATACAATTAAGTAATTGGTGCATTTTGCAAGTATCTATGTCCAAATTTTGAACAACCCAAGATTCCCATAGTCCAGTTGGAGAAGCTTGTATGCACAGGCATGTTGATCAATCAGGTGTCCAGACTATATTCCTGTAGTCTCATGCTTCACCCCTATCTCTCCACAGCCCTTACAATCTACCACGCCTCCTCTTCCGCAGTTTGTTCCCTGGGCTTTGGGAAAGGGGCACAAGTGGGTGAGAAGAAAACAGTCTAATTTCTTTGGAGTTGTCATTTTGGACTCCAGTCTGTTCAGTTTGTTTCCCTTCACGGATTGACAGCTTTTCCAGTGATACCCTTTTCAGTCATACTAACAAAGCTCAAGCTATTGGATGTACAGGCATTTAAGCAGTACCACTTATTGTGTCAAGCTAAGCTGTGAGCATAGACACAGATGCTTGGATGGTATGCTAATCTGCAAACTGTGGTTTCTCTATAAAGTGTGATAAGTTCTTATTGTGGCTTATAACATCGCCTAACCACTAGAGGACATAAGCTTGTGGCATCCGCTGTGAGTTATTCCTCCAAGGAGAGAGCTAATAGCCAAATAGTTTTGGGATATATTATAGGCACTTGGCTGCCACTGTTGCACTGTATCTCCAGGCTGTTGAGGTGTAGCTGATATTTTCGGAGGAGTCTTGTTTGTCTCAGGGAGACCAATATTTTGTTGTATTGCTGTAGTGGCCTTTGGTAACACTCTCTAGCATTTCAGAGGCCGGTTGTACGCTAGCAAGTGACGTCTCATAACATTTTTCATGCTCACACCAGGTCTTCGACAACAGGGACTTACTGCCTTTCTCCTTGCATATATCACGCTTATAGGCAAAAGGCCTTTATAATTTGGGGGGGCGGATTTGAATCCCCTAGCCAACATCTCCTAGGCAGAATAATTCATTGCTGATGTCAGAGCTTTCCTGTAGTAATATATTTTGCTTAATTACACAACTTATAAACACTTTACTATTGAATTTGGCTCTAGTTAGAGAAATATCCTTTCACAGTTCCTATGCCTATCAATCAGTTAATACATTGTGCCTGTTTTATAGGAAATTACCACTGTAACAATTGGCTCTAGATTACAGTTTGGGAGTGGTTTCATTACCATCCTGTTTTTCTTTTTCTTAAAAAAAAGGGGGGGGGGAGGTAGGAAGGTTTCTCAGCATTAGGGTCCATTATTAACAGTCAACCCCAATATTATTCAGAGAGATGCTCAGTGTCCGTGTCTCAGGCAGTCTGAGGTTCCTCATTCCTTAATGTTCAGATGGGTCAACCTCTCTGCTGGCATTCCCCAGTTCATCCTGCACAGCCATAAGTTGTAAGTTTTCAGGCATTTAGATTGGTGATTTTTACCTGTGGGAACATAAAATTCTCCTCCCATTGTTATTTTCAAGATCAGAAAAATTGAAAATTTATCAATAGGATTGAAACACAGAGTTTTCCATTTGTATCCCAGAAAGGATAGTACCCCACCTCCCACCTCCCTCTTTTTTTTTTTTTTTTAGATTTTTATGTTTTGACCTATAGATGCCTAAGTTGTATTACACATACCCATAAACAGGAGCCAAGGCATAAGCTTTCATTACATTTACCCAAACTGGTTCTCATTGACTGTATGCTACTTATTTGGGAAGGAAATTTAAGCTTAGTTCCTTTAACTTGTCCTACAAGTAAAGAAAGTGTTATAATGTGATATTGTGTTATTCAGAAAAAATATATAGGCCATTTGTATACCTTAACCCAATACAAATTATAAATAAAACCAATTAACATTTTATATTCCCGATTAGTTCAATTATATTACCATTTCCACCAAAACCTACACCTAAATTTAATTAATCTAAACAATTCACTAAGCCATTAAAATATCCTATACTTGGTGGATAAAGCTTTTGCCAGCTATATTGTTAAAGAACAGAAGGGTTAGCAATTATTCTGTTCATAAAGAAATAGCAGTACTTCAACATCATTGATGATGTTGAGTAGAGGCAGTCTAGCAAAAGTAATTTAGTAAAAGTATATACGGTATAAATATTTTACCTTTTATGTTCACTTTTAAGTTCTTTCCAATAGCTGTAAAATATATACACATGAAAATAGTATCTGGAAGATCATTTACTGCAGCATGACTGCTGATTGCAAAAGTCTGGAACTAATTTAAATACTCATCACTAGGTTAGTACTTACTTAATTTATAATATCATGTAGCTATTCAAAATGAAGCCAGGCCTGGTGGCTCAGTCTTGTAATCCCAGCTTCTTGGGTTTGAGGCTGAGCCTGGAAGACTGCAAGTTCAAGGCCTACTACGGTTGCATGATATAGTCAAGGCCAGAGTGAACAACTCAACAAGAGTGTTTCGAATAGAATGTTAGTAAAAATTGGGCTGGAGTTATATAAGACAGTGGTAGGGGCTTGCTTAGAATGTGCAAGGTCCCAGGTCTTATCACAAGTACCCCAAAGAAAATAAGATTAAATTTGTTTTTATAGAAATCTATCATTATATTTTATTTATCATGTTATATTAAAAATAATAGGCAAAAAAGACCAAACAATCCACCATTGTGCAAAAAGGAGAAAAATAGTTTGTGTTCTTTTATATGGATTAACTGGTTCTTTGGTGGTAAGAACCTGACAATACGGCTGTATTTCCTGTAGGTCACGGGGTGCCCTGAAAATAGAAATTTTACTGAGAATATATGCGCGTGCATGCGTGTGTGTTTAAAAACCCAAATTCTGGTGTGTATTATAAGTATATGTCTCTGAGGACAATATTTCAGCTGCCTACTCTAGATCAGACCCAGATGTTAAGAACTTGTGATTAGATGTTTGATGCTGATCAGGGGATGTCGAGAAATGGACGATTTCAGTGCAAGGGCAGGCATGGAGGGGAGGAAGGCTGAACTCCAGGACCAGGACTTGCAAAGTAAGTAAGACTAACCATGCTGCAGAGGAGAAAACGTAGCCCACCGAGGGACCTTCCGACGGGGAGAGATGGGAGTAGAGAGTGGAGCCCAGGAGTTAGGGTATTGGAGAAGAGGAGCTGAGCTGTGACTTAGGCAGAGTGGAGATGGAGCAAAATGCTTTAGCTCACAACTAGTGTGAACAAATATGGGCTTGAATTTGAAATTGCTGTTCTGATAAAAGCGTGTGAAGTAGATTGAAGTCAAGACATAAAGCTAGATGCAGGCAGCATCTCCGGTCTTCAAGGACTACAACACACCTTAATCACAGTATTAGTCCCAATACCTCAAGGAAACGAGCTATGATTAAAGTCATTCTACTCAGTGGAACCTAACATTCAGTTTTGACCCGGAGCATCATGAATCTTCTGCAATGTCTCTTAGCCTCTGAATTTGTAATTTACCTTCTCTGGAAACAAGTATTCTGTAGGGAAGAAAGTCCAACCTTTCAATACTCCCTGTATTCCCAGAGCTCAGCAGATCCACCCAACTTTACCATGAGGTAACAGGAAAATAGGTGATTCCTACTCACACTCGAATAGAAAAACAGAAAAAAATTGAAATTACGTTTTATTCAATACTTGGAACATATATTAAAAATTAGCTATAATTTGTTGAAAACTTGAATTTACCTAGGTATCTAAGAAGGTCAGTTTGTGTGTGTGTGTGTGTGTGTGTGTGTGTGTGTGTGTGGTATGTGTGCATATGTATGGTGGACGTGCAAGTGTGTGCATGCATCTGGCCCTAGACAGTGTTGTCATATATGTTCCTCAGCTGCTTTCCATGTTAGTTTTTGAGGCAGGGTCTCCTTTCAGAGTCAGCTTAGTTAGCTGACCTATGAGCTCCAGGAATCCACTCTTGTTTATCTCCCCAGTGCTGGGACTGAAGGAGCATAACACTCCACCGAGCATTTTATCTGGTTGCTGAGGAGTGAACTTCAATTCTCGTACTTGTATGAGAAGCACTGGATCACTAATTCACCTTCCTATCTCCATGCAGTGTTAATTCTGATTGTCGAGTTGACCGAATCAAGTGATGCCTGTGGATCAGTGAAGCACACCTCTGCCTGTGTCAATGTTGGTGATTTCAGGGACAATGAGATCATCAGATCTCTGACCTAATCAGTGAGTTCATCTCTTGACAGACTCATTGTATATATGTCTACTGGGTGGGGAGTCACTCAGGCGCATCCTAGGGCCACATCTGTCCTGGCGTATCCTGGGCCACACTTGTCCTGGCGTATCCTGGGCCACATCTGTCCTGCCTCTTCTGCAAACCTTCTGTTTTCTCTGCTTCTCATTTAACACGAAGCAAAAATTTTCCTCTGCCACTGGCTCCTTCTGCAAAAATGTTCTACCCAGGCACATGGGGCCAACCACACACAGCACAGACTTAGCCCTCTGAGACAGTGAGTTCAAATAAATCTTTCCTCTCTTGAGTTTCTTTTCTAAGATATTTTGGTCATCATGAAGTAAAAATAATTAATTTGCTGTCTTGTCTTTTTAATTTTGAAATTGGATTTCTGTATATTTTCCTGCCATTATTCTAATGTTTTCAAAGGATGTATTTACACACATATATGAATATATACCATTTTTCTAATAGCACATGTATACATCATATATATAACAATACATCACATTGCTTTGAGCTAGAGCATGAATTTGGGCTTTGGTAGAATTCTCTTTTTACTCTGTCAGAAAATTTTAACTGTTGCCAGTTCTCAGAGAACTGTGCTGTTGCTTACTCTTGTTTTCCCTAGGGCCTGACATCAGGGACTTCTGAATAAACACTGTTCAAGCAGGAGTTAATTCAGGGCTCCTCTTTTCACTAACAGGAATACCCATCTCACACTGCATGGGTCTGTACTAATATCTCAGTCCTACTCTACCTCCCTCTCCAGGTGAAGGGACATGCATCATTGTCTTAAGCCTCAACACAAGAACTCTCTGGAGATGCCTTTCAGGAATGACAGCATACTTTTTTCTAAATGTCCTAGAAGTTACAATTGCTCAGTCCTTGGATACATTTCATTTGAGATAAGTGTTCCCTTCACCATCATGCTTAGCTTCCCATCCCTTTTGTTGTCATGAAGAACAAGTCAAAACCAGTTGCAGGCAGAGCTGCAGATGGGTGTTAATCTACATGAGTTTACACTCAGAGGGCCGATAACTTGGGCTGCCTGAGATGTTGCATAGTTCTAAAGAAATAATGTGCTGTGGACACTTAACTGCTAAGAAAACAGCATCATCAGTAGCTTAATTGAGCTGAACACAAACGGCCTTATTTAAATCTCTTAAAATCTTCAGGGGAAACAAATCTCTCCCTTGTTGAACATTAAATCAAAATAAACTGTTAGAGAATTTCTCTACGTTCCTTCAGCTTCTTCCCCCCAAGCTACTAAAATCGGGGTGGGGGAATATAAGAGCCTTAGAGTAATATTTTTTCAAGGCCTCTCTAAGTACACTATTTAACATCACGTCAAAAACAGAGTAACTTTTCTAGGGGATAAGCTATAAATTTCAGCTCTAGGAAAATTTGAAAAGTCCTGACATATCCTCAAATTCAGATTTCTCAGTGGAAATTACATATGTAGAGGGTTGCGATTTCTCTATCTACACTTCATTAATCTAGCGTTTCACAAGCACAGACTTCTATATTGTATTTTTTTTTTTTTTACATTTCAAGCTGCCAAAGACTATTAGGTAAATCATCACCAGTGTTTTAAAACATTCTATCTCTTTATTCTCCCCCTCAGTAACTAAGTGATAATCTCATCTGTACCTTTCCTTATTTTCCATCAACTTGGAGTTTACATTCTTTTTTGAGTTTTGTTGTGTGCCCCAGTCTGGCCTCAAATTCAGTCCCCCCGTCCCAGTCTCCTTAGTGCTAGGATTATAGATGCCTACTGTCACATCCATGTTATTATTATGAATTCTAGCTCTCCATTTTACCAAGACTTCTAGGCTGGACTTCCTTTCCCCCAGTAAACTTGAGCCAATTGCTAGACATTTACAAATAAGCCAGGTACCACATAAAACTACCACACGACAACCTACCAAGTTTGACTTTAAGCAATTTTAACTTCTCAAATCAATACATGGAATATTTACAGGCTTTGAATCCTCTGATTATTTTTCTTTCTTTTTTAAATTTTTTTCGTCTTTTTCGAGACAGGGTCTCCCTGTAGCCCCAGCTGTCCTGGAACTCACTCTGTAGACAAGGCTGGCTTGAACTCAGAGATCCGCCTGCTGCTGCCTCCCAAGTGCTAGCATTAAAGGCATACACACCACGCCCCCGCTTATTTTTCAACTTTTTTTCCCCTGAATGGCTAGAAAACTGGTATAAGACTCCGTATCTTAATGCTTTCTCTAAAGGAATGCTCTCTTGGAGCTAAACATCTTCTAGATTTCTATGAAGCTGAGGGCCTCCTGTAGTTTCCCTTTTGCACACATACAACTGTGCTGTTCTAGGGGTTTGGCAAGGTGTTTGTTTGTTTGTTCCTTTGTTTAAATAGTGAACAGAAATTTATTTCTTATGGTCCTGGAGTCTGGGAAGTCCAAGGTCAAAAAGCTGACATCTGATGAAGGTCTTGTGTCCCATGGTGTGAGGTGCAGAGCAGAACGGGGCACCTGGGGTCTGAGCCAGGACACCTGCCAGCACTTCTACCATGTTTCCCGGTGTCTGCTTAACACTGAAAATCCCATGACTTTTCGCACCATGTCATAATCTCCACTTGGAAGTCTTCCTTGTGCAAAACATGTTTTCGCACTTCTCATGATACACCCGATTCCTGTTCTTTGGCCCTGACAATGAGTTGCTATGAGGAATTACCCCATGGACCAGAAAAGGCCAAAAAAAATGAAGAAGTATCATCTACGATGTTTCCTTCATCTCCACTTAAACAAAAGAATTCACCACAATTAATTCTTCTTTTAAATCAAATGTTATTGCATTATTACTGAATGCCACTCTATCATTGCAAAATCAAAATTTCAGCTTCGCTATGCAGGGAAACACTGAATAAATACTGTTAGTCTAGACCATGGTTCTATGAAAGACGGGCTATGAGGTGCGTTTTCTATATTCCTTATGGATGCTTCCACAACTGAAATGCATGCTCAGAGAGTTATATGGTCTCTTGTAACCTTTTCCCTGGTTCCTCTATTTATAGTCTACAAATTTTGCCAAGCCTGGGTCAAGAACTATGTCAAACATTCAAACAATGTCGCAGTGTTGAATTCCTGAACACGGCCCATCTCTTGGGCTTTGGTTTCGTAACTGACCTGTCCTCATGAATTGAAGGTTTATGCTTCTATTTTGAACCAATCTGTTAGACTCATTAGCATTCCCTATTGCTTGCCCTACATAGCAGGAGCACTTTTCCTCTTTAGGTGTGAGAGCAATAGCTCTGGAAAATATTCAAATTATATTGGTGACCTTGTTAACAAGGAACTTGTGAGCCCACTTACGTCTGTTGAGTCTATAATTTATAAAAAAATATAATTTGGCCATAGAGCTTGTAAAATGAAGCAACAATTATTTTTATTATGTAGACTATTTTGTTATCTCATTCCAATTACAATAGCAAGGGAAACACATTTTACCATCCTCATTATAAGGCATATAATCCAAGCAGTGATTTAAAAGAAACATAGTTCAGGATGCGGCAATAGCAGTAAGAGCTGTTTTTTTTTTTTCTTCCTCCGAGGAAAACAAGGACAGAAGAGTTGGTATCCTTCTTTCCAGGGCCCAGGCATCTCTCACCTCTGCAGCTCTGGCATCTTTTGCTGCTCTCTCTCTGACCTTCAGTAATGAGCTCCCTGATTCATCCACATAGCTGGGACTATGTTAGCTCTATTTGGATTTAGCATTGACAGATCTTGTTCCTTTCTGGTTCAAAACTATCAGTCTTTTTTGCTTTTAATGAATCCTACTATTGTTGAGCTTCTTACCTTGTGCTGGGTGTTAGGCTTTGCAGCCTATATAATATTATTATATTATATTATATTATATTATATTATATTATATTATATTAATTTATTATATTACATTGAGAAAATGCAATTTATTTCCTCTATGAAGGCACTGGGTAGAGAGGGGGAAAGGCGGAGAATTCCTGCTTAGATTCTTGCCAGTCATTCATGTCTAGTTTTCTGACCTGTAGAGCATCCTCTTTACACATTGCTCATAAGACCAAGTATTCAGTTTATAGGAAATCAACTGTATCCTAGTAGATATTCAATAATATCGAACTTGCTTTCCCTTTCTGGTAACAGTTCTTTTTCCTTCTGAAAGCGAGGTTAGCTCTCCCATGGCCTCAGCAGTTATCTCGGGTGTGTGGTTCTACCAGATGCCACAGCGTCCTCTCTGGTAACAGAACTCTGACTCCAGCACCTGGAGAGATGCTGAATGCTGAGGCCGTCCCAGCCACATCCGCACGGACACTCACTTTTCCTCCACAAGGAATATCATCTGTAGACCACTTCCTCCCACAAGAATGTTCCATGTGCTCTCTGGTAACCTACTCTGTGCCACTGTCAGGTGTACATATATGTATTTACATTTATTATATATCTGTATGTCCTTTCAGATGAGCCCTCTATCAGATCTTTGTTATATATCGTGTTTCAGGTTTAATGACCCTCGGAACTACAGACTCCTTCGATTTTATAAATCGTTCTTTATAAGATACTCATGTCCATAGATTTTCAATAAATATCTGCTGCTATAATTTACTTCCTAGGCATAAAGTTCATGACTTTACACGCTACATTCCATACATGAACCCTTTCGCTGCTACACTGTCACCAGCCAACCAGGGATCTTTCCTTCCTGTCCCTTAATCACATACTACTTAAAATTACCATTAAACTGTCTTCCCCCAATATGCAAATGAAAACAAGCACTCGCTTGACACTGTATTACTCTGTGTGATGGGTAGTCTCATTGTCAACTGGATTGGATTTGGAATCACCTAAGAGAGGTAACTCTGGGTATGTTTGTGATGGTTTGTCTGAAGAGGGAAGATCTGAATATAGATGATGACTGAGATGCTAGGCTGAATAAAAAAAGACAAATGAGAATGTAAACCGAGCGCCAACAGTCATCTCTTTGTATTTCACGAATACAATGTGTCCAGCAACTTCCTGCCCCTGCCACCACGCCATTCCCATCAGAAGGGACTATATCCTAAAATCATGGAGCAAAGTTATCCATTCCTTCCATACAGTGGTTTCTGTTAGTCACCCTCTCTCCTCAGCAGAGTGGCAAATCCATCCCATATATACTGTCACGTTCTCCTTCTCCATGTTGTTTAGATCAAGCATGGCATTTTTGTTTGCTGTTGCCTGTATATTGAGATTAGTATTTGCCCCGCCTCCTGCGCTCACTTAACTGACCTTATTTCTGCTGAATTTCCCAGCCATGCAGCAAGCCCAGCTCAGGCATCGTCCTCAGTGGACCTTTCTGACCTAGAAGAAGGGGAAGTTTTCAAGGCTCGGGAAGCTCGGAGAGTTAGGAGATTCACAAGTTGTTCAGGGAGCTCTGGGATACAGCTTCCGAAGTCTTGCCATGCTGGTTATGAGTAATGTATGAGCTAGCCCTATGGTTGCTGGGGCAAAATGCCTAACAAAGGAACTCAAGGAAGGGTGGGTTTATGTTGGTTCAAGGTTTATGAGCAGAGTTCATCGAGGATGGGAAGGCATGATGGGTAGAATGTGAGACCAAGGGGTCTCCGTGTTCATACTCAGGAAGCAGAGAGACATCAAGGCTGCTGCTCCTTTTCTTCAGTCCAGGACCCTGTCCCATAGGATGGTGTCACCTCAGGTGGGGATGGGGTGTTTCCATCTCAATTAATCTAACCTAGAAACACCCTCACAGATGTCCCCAGAGGTGTTTCTCCTAGTTAATTCTGAACCCTGTGAAGTTAACAACTAATATTAACTATTGCACTCAATAAACTAATTAGCTCACCAGCCTGGACCTGGATGGAAGCCTTCTTTGGTACACTATCAGTGTCGTATCTGAGGGGAGCAGATGTCAATCAGCAAAGGCTGCTACATTCTGCTCTGAGGTCTTGGCTTAATACACATCTTTATCTTTCTTTCTTTTTCTTTTTAATAAAACTCACCTGTTTTAAAATCTTTTCCCTAGTGGCCTCAAAAGATGTGGTGTCTAAGGAACATAAATGTGCTTTTGTTGTTGTGGTTTGATTTTCTTCAAAGTGTTTTTATTGCATTTTAAGCATTTCACACAAAACATCTTAATTATCTATTCCTCCTCCCCATCCACACCCTCCCATACCCAACCCCCACTGGATTTCACGCATTCTGTCATTTACGTTAAGGGTATCAACCGAAGTCATTACACCCAGACATCTCTCAGTGTAAGCTCATCCACTGAGGTCTAGTCAGCCTACCTAGGGTTACTCCGTCAAAGAGAATCAGTTCTTCCTTGTTAGCAGTATCCAGCTGCCAGTAGTCCTTTGCCTACGATCGGGACCCATCTCCGCAGTTCCAAGCTGGGTTCTGTTTCCTTGAGTTTACATGGATCTGGTGCATGTACTTGTTTTAAAGGTGTGCAGCTATGCAGTAGAAAGAGCTCTTTCTGTTCCTGGTTTGGTTCTGTTTCAAGTCATTTCAAATTAACCTTTGTTTCAGATGTGCAATGTGCTGTGAAAACATTAGGACAGAAGAGCAGGGAAGATAAACTAGATCAAAAGGACCAAAGCAACTGTCCACGAAGGGAGGGAAGCAGCAGGCAGCTCTTTTTTGCGTTTTAGTTTGTATTTCTGCTGGTGATGCCTCTATTGCGGCTTAGAAACCACTATAGCTGATCTGCTTCTCCCAAGGTGGGGGAGGGGGCAAGCCTTTGTCAATCCCACCAAGCTTTTCAGAGAAGGTAGCTACCCTTGTTTGACCCCTCTACTTTGCAACACTCTTTCTTTTATTTTTAATTAATTTTATATATTTTTTATGTGTATGAATGAACTGTCTGCATGTAGGTCTGTGCACCTGTGTCGTGCAATGCCACAGAGATCAGCAGAGGGTGTCAGATTCCCCTGGAACTGGAGTTAAAGACGGTTCAGCCGCCATGTGGGTGCTGGGGATCGAACCTGGGTCTTCTTCAAGAGCAGTCGGTGCTCTTAACCACTAGGCCATCTCTCCAGCCCCGCAACACTGTTTCATATCTTTCTCATTTCTCCTGTTCTGGTCGTTTCTTTATTGTCCTAGCTTTACTTCTTGAGATTTCACACGTCTCTTTATATACCTTTATTCTATAGCTAATTGGAGACTTGTCATTATTCTGGATTTTGTTCTTTTAAAATAAGCATAAAGTGGCCATTACCTGCACCATTATTTTCTTTGCATAAAGTATCTGTGTGGGCATGCATTTGGACATATGTAGGTCTTATGTATACAAAGGTACGTGTGCATTCTGTATCCATAAATAAGTTGTACTCAGATTCTGAGATGAGAGTCATGTAAAGCTTTTAGGTGAATGTGTGCCACTATATAGTCACACATATATATACAGTAGAATATCTATATAATCTACACATATATTTGCATGCATCTATCTATTTATCTATCTATCTATCTATCCTATCTATCTATCTATTTATCTATCTATCATCTATCTATATCCAATGTACATTTGTATCTATAGAGAAAGATAGGGAGAAGAAGGAACAGGGAAACAAAGAGAGAGCATTCCTGTGTATCCCAATCTGGCCTTGAATTTGTTGTCTTACTGCCTCGGTCTCCCACAACCTGGAATTACAAGTATTTACCATCACGCTGGGCCAAAAAAATTTTAAAAGAAGCTACAGAATGGATATCCCTTATAAACATCAGGTTTGCACATTTTGAGAAATGCTCTTTAGATTAAAATTTAGTGTTTGAAAACAAGAGCATTTCTCAAAGTGTATCAATCTGATGTTTAGAAGTAGTACAAAAATCTAAGGGGAAATTGAAAAGAAAGTGCAAAAATTCTTGTGAAGTGCTGGGATCAACACCATGAAGATTTGAGATTCTCAGGAAGACTTGGCTGCCATTTGCACCCATGGTTCTCTAAAGGGAGAGACATTAAACTATGATGACTGACCTTACTGACTTTTTAGTGCTTGTCTTTAAAACCAACAACAAGGGTTAGCGAGATAGCTTGGACAGTGACGTGCAAGTTCAAGTGTGAGGACCCAAGTTCAGATCTCCAGCACCCATATGAAAAGCCAGAGGGCTTCTAATCCTAGCAATGGGGGGATGGAGGCAGGAGGGTCCCCAGGGCCTGCTGGGTAGTGGTACTATCAAAACTGGTGAGCTCCGGGGTCAGTAAGAGACCTTGTCTCAAAAACTAAGACGGAGTGTCAGCATGCAAAACACACAGCACTGCCCTCCACCTTCCATACACATGTGCACACACATAAACACACACACACACACACACATATATATATATATATGTGTGTGTGTGTGTGTGTTTATATATATATATATATATATCATATTATATATACACACCTACCCCCATATACATATGTATATATAAAAAGAAAAAAAAAAAAATACATATATATATATATATATATATATATATATATGAGACAACAATTAAAATAAAGAAGACCCCAGTCCTCTTATCCTCCAAATTTGGGGACTGCATGTCTAGGGAATGCAGAATGGGATAGCCATTGAGAGGACTCTGCCCTCTTCTGCCACGTTAGAGGCTTCCTGCTGTATCATTCGTTCTTTCACGTTAATTTATATCCAAGAACTTTGTTTTTTCCCCCCTCAAATTTTGACCATAATGCAAAGCTCCTTCTGAATACATTGTCATTTTGTAAAGAAAAGTCTATACTTTCACCTCCCTTGTGTGAGTGTCTAACAAACTCATGGATTCATACAACATCCAACTCCTCTGATCTATGGTTTTTATGGAGGATTAAAAGCTGGATACACAAATTTGCAATAAAACCAACACCATTTACAGTAACCATTCCTACAAGAATTGTTAAGAGGCAATTATAAATCAAGGGTGTTTCCTCTTCTCCTCGGAGTTTCTAAACTCAATAGTGGTGACCAGCTCTTAGCAAGGCAGACAGGAGCCACTGTTATTCAAGGCCACCCTACCTGCTCTTAATAACACCTTGTAGCAAAATTAATTTACTTTTAAAATTCCTGTTGCCATAACAACTTGGTGCAGCTGCTCATGGGACTTAATGAGATTCCAGAAGAAAAACTGTTCTAGAGAGAAGACTGACTGAATGAAGATCAACTGCCTTTAAATAATTTTATTAAAACAGTGTGTACCTGAAGGAAGGCCTGAGTGCAAGGAAAGGTATCGGTCTTCCTTTCCTTTTTATCTTCATACCAAGACGGCAGAATTTGTACTTTTTGGTTTTATTCTCTCTGTTCTCCTTTTTTTCAAATTTTCTACAGGGACACATAGTTTCTAACTGTGGGTTAAAACAGGATGAAATAGAACAAATTCTTTTGATTACAGAAGGACAAAGATTATTTCATATTTAAATGTTCCTTCTTTTTCTTTTTTGCAGTTTAGTAGTGTAGCCAAAGTGTGGTCTATTTGAAATGTCTCTACAGTAACTTATATGAAGTATTGTTACACTTATGGTTTTTGAAGATATGGCACTGTCCTTTATTATTGATCAAGTGAAAGAGTGAGATTGGGCCAGTCTGATACTGGATCACAACCTAGGAACTAAAAGTGTATCTTTAAACTTGATAAAAAAAAATAAAGAGCTAAAACCAGTTATCTTATAGCAGAAGTATAATCAGGCATCTTTTTTAGACTAATTTTGATTAGCTTTTAATTATTTTTCCTTAATTTCTTTATAGCTGTTTATTTGCTTGTTTGTTCACATATTCCAGGCCAGACTCATGTGCCCAGCTACTCTGTAGCTGAAGATGATTTTGACCTCCTCAGCTCTCTGCTTACCCTCCCAAGTATTGGTATTATAAGAATACAGCATCACACCCAGCTTGCATTTAAATTTCTGTATGGGTAGAAAGATAACACATGTTAATTGTTGAATTTAAAAAAAAATGTAATAAAAAAGACTTTAAAAAAGAAAACCTTCAGTATCATCATGTAAAAGAACCACAGTCTACAAAGAACAGGCTGTCTGGGACATGCTCTTGTCATCCCATTTAACAATGAATATCGTTCTACAAACTGTCTAGTGGTCCAGTGGTTTTTGACTTCTGTATTAGTCACTTTCTGTTGCTGTGATAAAACACCATGACCAAAGAACTTATAAAAGGAAGAGTTTATTTGAGCTTAAGATTGACGGTTCCAGGGAATTAGAGTCCGTGGTGGCGGGAGGCGTGGCGGCTGGAGAGGCATGGCGGCTGGAGCAGCAAGCTGAGGGTCACATCTCGCAATGAACACAGGAAAATAGAGAGGGCAACTGTAGACCACGAGGCTTGTTAAAACTCACTAAGCCTGCCCCCAGTGACACACTTCCCCCAGCATGGCCACACCTTCTAAGACCTCCAAAAACAGCGCCACCAACTGGGGACAAATGTCTGAATACTTACAGCCTATGGGGGTGTCGACACTCAGACAAACCACCACAACTTCTGAATCTGTTTAATATATTCCACAACAAAAATACTGTTTGTGAGTATGGATATATATCTTTCTGTCGCTATCCATGCATTCATATAGAGAAAGTAAAAGAAGGGGGGGAGAATGGGGAGGGGGGATAACTGAGTGAAGGAAAAGAGTAAACAACTCTATGCTAAATATTTCAATCAGATTTCCTTATTAAATATTATGGCTATGTCTCATTTTCTTTTATTAAATCATTCTATGTAGGACATCCACACCTATAGATTTTCAATAAATCTCTGCTGCTATAATTAATTTCCTAGGGATAGAATTCATGAATTGACACACCCGGCCGCATTCATTACATAACACTGTCACCATCCAAGCAAGGCCCAGATCTTTTCTTTCTGTCTATTCAGTATACTTACACTTGATGTTAGCATTAATCTGTTCTCCTCCAATATGCAAGTGAGAAGCGAGGCTCTCTGATCTTGCCTTTGTTTTGTTACCAGTTCCAATATAACTTGTTTCTGATATGCCAGCAACTGTGGTCCACCCACTTGTCCCCCTGAAGATTTAGTCAGCTTGACTAGAACTTCACCTAGTCCACCTTAAAATGAAATTCACTGAGTTTTACTTGGCCACTTCTGGCTCACCTCCTAGACTTTTTCAATGCTTTCAGTTCTATGTACAAGAACCACAAGTTCAAGACATAGGTTCCACATCTGACCTTGCAGACTCCCACAGATACACCATTGTCAATGTCAATCGATGCAGCTTTGAGGACACACAACTTGATGGCCTTTTCAGAAGATTGTGAGCACACCAGAGAGAAAATTTACATGAAATTATCTTAACAAGTTGTCAGAATATTTTACTTTCCTGTTTTAAGAAACATGGTAGACATTATTCTGCCCTTCATAACCAGCATCCTTTTTCAAATCTCTCTCTCTCTCTCTCTCTCTCTCTCTCTCTCTCTCTCTCTCTCAGCCAGCTTTCTCAGCAAGTGGAAGCAAGTATATTTGAAATAACAGTTATATTTTTCAGGTCAATGATCTGCAGCACACTGTCAAGGATATTAAGTGCAGATAGACAGATGAGTTCTTTCAAGCTAGCTCAAGATAGCATTGACATGCAGAATGAAGGGCAGCTGCTGACAGAGTTATCTAGCTCAATACTCATTCTGTGGAGATATGGTCTAGGTAGTCAAGTTGCTATGAAGATACTGTTATGTTGCTACAAAGTCCAAGTTCCAATAGTATCCAGACACTGGCTCCCCTGCTTAAGATTTTTTAAACAGGGCCAGTAAGACAGCTTGGCTGCAAAAGTACTTGCAGTTCAAGCCCAAGGATGTGATTTTGATCTAGGATCTCACAAAGACCTGGATGTGGATGTGACTCTTCCCATCCAGGGTTATGTTGGAAGGCAGAGACAGAGGAATTGCCTGGAAGTTTGTAAGCCAGCTAGTCTGGGATACACAGAGACAGAAGAAGAATTGCTGGAAGTTTGTAAGCCAGCTAGTCTGGAATACGCAGAGACAGAAGAAGAATTGCCTGGAAGTTTGTAAGCCAACTAGTCTGGGATACGCAGAGCAGCAGAAGAATTGCGGGGAAGTTTGTAAGCCAGCTAGTCTGGAATACACAGAGCAGCAGAAGCGCGCGTGTGCGCACACACACACACACACACCATATAAACACACACAGCATATTTTCAAATTTCTAAATAAACCTGTTAGAGTCAAATCTGTACATTTATTAGACAAAAGGACTTACCCATACATCTGGAGTTGTAATTTGAGCCTCGTATTTCTGATGTGTTCTTGGAACACCAGATTTGCAGAATTATGGTAAATGTAATAAGCAAAATGAAATCTAGGTTGTGCTCTGATAAGTCCAGCAAACTGTGCACTGGAGGATGTTGAGCTGGTCTTGTTCATAGCACCTGTCTCCACTTGCTGGGCCACAAGGGCTAAGCAAAGGGTGTCATGCTCTGAGACCCAGTTGACATCCCCAAGGAGAAGCTGGGGGCCTAGAGGCCAGTAAAGTAGCAGGCACATGGAGGCCACTGTAGTGCTGACAGTCACACTTGGCTTTCAAAGGCGAGGAATGGTTGGTCACATCACAATCTTCAGTCCTAAACCCAGGATCCATTCTCTCACTTGGGTTAGTTCCATGAATATGTAATTGTAGAGTTCAAACATGGGGCCCTGTTTGCTTTGGTCTTGGTTTTCTTGAGGATACTGGCCACACCCAACTTCATTCCTCTAGTGTTTCTAAGGTCAGCTTCACCAGAAAATACACATTTAGAAGACACTTAAAACACTATTGTAGTAAATGAATACTCGTTTATAACTTAGCATAATCATATTTGGTTCTTTTTATTCATGGTTGTTACCTTCAGGGTATGTGATTTGACCTGAATTATGATGTAGTCAATTCGATAATGATCCTTGTTATAGTAGTAATCTATCCTAATTATTTTGTTCATGATTTACTGTTTCCTATTAACAGCCACTCACCCAGGAGGTTAAAATGCTTCACATAACTTGTATATGCAATATATTCTGTAATTTCCCCATTCATTGTCTTAGAATTGTTCAGTGTTTTGTTATGCTGAATGTGAATTGTTCCCCTCAGGCTCCTGTATTTTGAATACCTGCTAGCCAGGTAGTGGTTCTGTTTTGAGAATTTGTGTAAACTTTCAGAGGTGAGGTGGACATAGCAGGTTGTTAGGGTTAGCTTTGAGGGTTCTAGACCATCTTTAATTTGGCTGAGCTCCCCCCTCTTGCTCTTGCTCTCTCTCTCACTCTCCTCCCTGTCTCTTTCCTGTCTGTGTCCTGGTCCTCTGCAATCTGAGGCATCCCAGGGAGCTCTGCTATGATTCCCAGGCCATGGCGGCCTAGGCCTTTGAGACGGCTATCCAGAAATGAATCCTTCCTCCATTGCATTGCTCCACTCATTTATTTTGTCCTAAGAACAAGAAAAAAAAAAAAAACAGATACAGTACAGAAGGAAATTACATAATTCTTAGAGACTACTCACTCCCCATGAGTCTCATTTTAATTTAAAACATCTCATATAATTCAAGTGCCTCAATAGAATGAAAACAGACTTTTCTAATAATTTCTTCTTAGCAGTTTAACTATCTTAGCTGCTTTTCTCTACCTCCTTACTAATGTTAACATCAGTTATTTACCATCATGTTGGCTCTAAGTTACAGAAAATTTAAATAATATTATATTTGGAGTCAGGACTGCTTTCTACCAATCTTGAAATTGGAAATGGAAGTCTCTCTCTCTCTCTCTCCTCTTTCTCTCTCTGAGATGGGGTCTCACTGTAGCCCCAGCTGTCCTGGAACTCACTATGTAGACCAGGTTGGCCTTGAACTCACAGAGATCTGCCTCTGGCTGTCTCTCAAATGCCGGGATTAAAGGCGTGTGCCACCACGCCTGGTGGAACTGTAAATCTAAACTGAATCTAGTCACAGAGAAAACCGGGGTTTCTCTTGTCCTTGGATGCAGTTTCTACGTGCTGAGGGGCAACTTGACATTTCTGACATTCTGCTGAGTGCATGCTTCTCCTTGGCTGATGGAATTGCTGGATTGGAACTGGGACTATAGTAAGACCTATAAAGTCTAATTTGTGCCCCCAAATGTCCATCAGTGTAGGTCCGTCCACTAGAGCCTACTTAATCTACCAGGAGACTGTCTCTGTGCCTTTCAGGAGCCATCACTTGTCTGTAGTTGGGGTTTCTTATCCATTATTCTAAGTCTATGCTAAGCCCAGCACTGCTGCAGGGAGACGAATCCTTGGAAGATTGCCTTCAGCCCGACTGGCTCATGGAGTGGTGAACACGGTGGAACTCACGGACCAAACCCTGAGCTTTTCCTCTGATACCACTATGGCAGGTTCCCGCCCTCACTCACACAGGAAAATGCACACCCCCAAGACAAAGAAGCAAAAATCAAGATGGCATGCGAACAAAAGATAAACAAATATACTTAAGAGTCAAGTTTCCTTCAGCATAGGTGCTGAAACTCCGCATCCTGAAGGAATGGAACTAGAGAGAGAGAAGAGGGGAGTTAATGAGCGAGGAGAGCTAAAATTGCTATGCGCGTCAGTTATTCAAATCGGCCATTTGGTTTGTCTCCCAGGACCTTGTGTTGTCCTGCGTTAGGGAGCAGTCATCTATACAGACAGACATGAGTGAAATGGCCAAGAATATGAATTCCTTCCTGGAGAACTCTAGATAACACCCAGCATTTCACAGGGTCCAGGAGGGACAAGCAAATATTTGTAAAGGAAAGGACATGATGACAATGAAGATAACTGTCTGTGTGGCCCCAGAACTGAGTATTTTATGGACTGTTGCCAGGGAAACCTTGTCCAAAGATCAGCTTACAACCTCTCACCACTAACTTTGACATCATCACGGGGCCTCCTGAAATGTGGGCACAAATCTACTTAAGGTTGGATGAAATTATCCTGAAGAGACTGAGATTAATTTTCTATCCCTTGAAGAAAATGGGGCTCAACAGAAGGAATTAAACTAAGCACAACATTATTGTATTTGACAACTCAAACATGGATGGGGATAGCCAAGGAAGCACAAGCTCTAACCCATGGTTTGTTGGCATCTGCCATCGTGTAAGCACATCTGTAATGGTCACTGGCTTTAAAGCCTGGTAACTAATTGTTTTAGTTTCAGTATGGCATCATGTGGATGTTCCAGGGAGGAGAACATCTTCTCACTTGCTGTAAATGTTTTTGGTGGATTTTACAGCTGTCAATCAGAAAGTGGATGGGGTCAAAATCATAAGTAGAAGCAGACAACGGTTTGTGAGTACTCCAGGGTCATGCTGGTCTGACTCGAGAGGACGGGAGGGCAGTTCCTCAGCGAACGGTCCTCCTCCTGTTTTGCTTTCCTTCCTTGGGCCCTAGTTAAGTAACTTCGATTTCTTGCTCCTCCAAGTCCATCCTTCCATAGCCTCATGTTAAATGAAGGCAGAAAACTAAAAGGGAGCCACTCACTAATTGCTATCACCCTCCCATGTACCCATGTCTGAGTTTACTGTGCCTAGTCCCTCGACACCACTTTTTAACTGAAAACAAACAAATTTATGGAAAATTGAAAGCATTTTTATGAAATAATGTGTGATGTAATTTCTTATAGTATAGTGATAGGATTTAAGATCTTCCATATTCTAACTAGACCTTAATGTCTGTCATTTCTTCCCCCTGAACTTAGAACTGGTACATAGCCAGGGAACATTGTGTTCAGTATGAATTGAAGTACTCTCATTGCTAAGGAGTAGAAGTTTAGAAAAATGTATTTTGTATTATAAAGTATAATTTTAAAATGATAATAATCTAACATCATATATTCAAATTTGGAAGATATTCCATCCTCTTTTTTAAATAAGCTAGATAAACATTTGATTCATTGTTATTACTATGAATAATAACTTCTAACTTCAGTTTTGTTTCTGATCTCCACAGTACAGAGAAGGAGAAAGGTACAAAAAATGTACAATAAAAACCAACTTATCTGATTTTCTGTTTTTTTTTTTTTTTTTTTTTTTTTTTTTTTTTTTTTTTGGTTTTTCTGAGACAGGGTTTCTCTGTAGCCCCAGCTGGCCTGGAACTCACTATGTAGATCAGACTGGCCTTGAACTCAGAGATCTGCCTGATTCTCCCTCCCACGTGCTAGGATTAAAGGTGGGCACCACCACACTTGGCACCATTTGATATATTTTATTTCTTGTGTGTGTATCATGTGACACATGACCATAGATCAACCTTGGGTGCTACCCCTCATGACACTGTCATTTTGTCTTCTTTTTTGAGAAGAGTCTCCTTGTACTCCCAGCTGGCCTGGAATTCCCTGTGTAGACCAGACTTACCATAATGTCACAGAGATCCACTTGTGTCTGTCTCTAAGTGCTGGGATTAAGGATCATACCCTTCCCATTTTTCTTTTTCTTTTTGAAAAGGGTCTCACTGTGCAGTACTGGTCTTGGATAGCCTGAACTCACTGGGTACTCCAGCAGGCCAGCCCGGATTTCACAGAGGTCCACCTACCTCTGCCCCCAATTGCTGGGATTAAAGATATGTGCCACCATATCTGGGCTCGTGTTGGTTTTTGTAACAGAGTCTGTCGCTGGCCTGAACACACCAATGCAGCTAGGCTGGCTGGCCAGTGAGTTCTAGGGGTCTGTCTGCCTCTAGCTCTACCATGCGCAGCCTCTTAATCTGGGCACTGGTGCTGAAATTTATGTCTTCACTTTATTAAGGGAGCCCTTTCCTCAGCTTAGTGTTTTAAAAGTTTCTTTGTTTGTTTTTGTTTTGTACCCTCAGCTGGCCTGGAACTTGCAATGTAGAGCATCCCATGTTAGCCTAAATCTCAGAGAGATTTGTCTGCCTCTGCCCTCCGGTGCTGGGATTAAAGGTGTGTGCCACCATGCCTGGCTGATTTTTATTGGAGTGTTCATGGAAACACTGTGATAGCAAACCTGACCTCTCTTAATGTCTCCTTCATTGTTCTCCTAAGATTCTGTATAAAAAGATACATAAAGTAGTTATACTTGAACCATCTTGATTTTGTAAGCACTGGCTAGCTCTACGGGGAACGCAGTAACAGCCATCTGACTAATTAACATATGTGTATAGAAAATGACAAGTCAAGAAATGCATTTATTAGTTTTTTCCAAAATGAACTAGGAAGTCTCCTACTTAATAAACTGCCCACCATTTTCGCTCTATTTAATTGTATCACAGATTCAAGAGAAGGATATTGAGATATCAAAATATGATAATTATCTCTTTTTATTTACCTGGTGTCAGTATTTTCCAACAGATCGTAGAATTTTTCAAAAACATCCTTAATTTTTAACAAATACTAATCTGTTGGCTCAGCTGAAGAAAGGTGGCCCCTCCCTTCAGGTCCAGTTACGTCACAAAGCAGGCAGGTGGCTACGTACGCTCATTCTGAACTCTGCAGCAAGTGCTACCTTGTCATCCACCCATTCAGTAAAGCTTTCAGACTCAGATTCCTTTGCCTGCAAGATCATCGCCATGCTGCCCTCATCACTGCAAACCTAGTTATCCTGCAGTGGCTAAAAAAATCCTAGATGCAAAAGATGGATTCATGTCATCAAATGCCAAATCATTATTCCTATAGCTTTTGAACCAATCCTTAGTATGACACTATCAAAAAAAGGTGTGTGTGTGGTGGGGGGTGGGGTGAGAGGAGAAGAAAGCATTGTAATACAACGTGTTGTCATGGCAACAAAATTACTAAGCTCAATGGAGAAATGAAAAATTTTGAATACAGCATTAATATGACTTGAAGGTGACATATACATTTGTGCATCTAATAAGCATATATGTATGTATTTCTCTTACTAGAACCTTCTTGCATTTTTTAGATTGAGCTTTAAGTGAAATGAAAATAAAATTTACAAATTTAATTAAAAAACAAATACCCTTTATTCTAAATCTGTGATTTCTGTAGCTTTTTAATTTTGAGTGGTTCTTTCAGTAATCTGGTTTCCTGGGAATTTATTGGGCTTTTATCTTTAGTCTCTAGCTCATCCAAGTTATTACTGTCATCCCATCCAAACTGGCAAGCAGCTGCCCTGACTTTGCATTTTCTATTTTATCCGAGCTTTTATTAATCTTCCTGTGGTCTCCGGTGTCTTTCTTCACTGCAATCACATGAAATTAAATAAATCTCTACACATAAGAGCAATGCTCATTGCGTTCTCCATATTTTCCAGACGCTGCTACTGGGGCTGCTAACTAATTAATTAATTAAATTTTATATGCCACCATTGTCCTTTATATTAGAATCCTAACTCATTCTTGAAATATATCACCAATGTACAACTGAACTCGTTGCCCAATGCTACTAAGAGGCTAGGCTGAGGATATCAAATAGATGAAAGTATGCTTAAACAAAATGAGTTTATGTATTATATATTTACTTTTGTGTATTTTCCAACTTTTAAGGAGACAGCTGATCTAAGGAGCAGTGTAAATTTTTACAAGGCATAGTATTCTAATCACAGAAATCATAAAACAAATATGCCCTGAATTAATCAAACTGATTGTGCTATAAAAAGCCATAGAATTGCGTTTGGAAAGGATTCTAGCAGTTATTTATTCTAAACAAACTTCAAGTTATTAATATGAGAAGATGCTTTTCAAACTGTTTGAAGATCTCAGGATGTAGCTCACTGGGAGAATATCTTTTTGAATGTGTGAGCTCTAGGTCCAGCCCCCAAAGTGTTTTAACAGAAAAGGTTAATCTGTTTGGTTGATAAGGAGAGGTTTATTGGATACATTTTTAAGTATCTTTTGTGTGTGTTTATGACATGTATGTGTGCATTGGTGTGTGTATGTAGGTGTGTGCAAGTGTGTGTTTGGGGGTGCTTATTATGCTCCATAGTGTGTGTTCAGGTCAGAGGACAAAGTCAAGTGTCTGTCCTGGTCTCCGCCGTGTCTGAGACCAGGTCTCATCCTGTTCCTTGCTCTGGTCATCAGGCTGGTTGGCCCCTGAGATTCTCTTGTCTCTCCCTACCATCTCACTGTAGAATTCTGTAATTACTGGCATGTGGAGCCATGTCCAACTTCATGTAGGTTCCAGGGACCCAAATGTAGCATCCTCATTCTTGTACGGCAGATGCATTTCCCACAGACAATCTTCCCAGGCTATGAAACTTAAATTGAGGTAAGTTCTACATACAGTAATAATATGTAATTGCCTAAATTCATGTATTTGATAAGTAATGCTATGGCAATCAGGAACTCTCTCTGAAATCTTCTGCAACCCACACTTTGAATTTCCAACTGCTTCTGGCAACGTCTTTCCTGGTGGTAGCATCAGAAAGTGTCATCTCTTCACAAAGTTATACAAAGGAGGTCATATGTGTTCTTCATGTGTCCAACCTCTAGGGTCAGCATGCTTTCACAACACATGTGGCTGTATATATCACCAATTAGCTCAATTTTCAAGATTTATTTATACTCATTTTATTTATGCATGTGTATGTTTGTTTTTGTTCATGTATGCCACATGAACGCAGGTATTCATGGAGGCCAGGCGAGGAGATAAACATAGACATATATGTGTCTGTGAGCTGTTGTGTGTGGGATCTAAACTCAGGTCCTCTGGAAGAGCAGGAAATGTTCTTAAAGCACCAAATCCTCACCTTGAATTCACTCATTTTTTATTCCTGACTAGTGTCCTATTCTATGATTGCACTTTGTATAGTAAATTCTCCCTGAAAGTTTGTATGCTCTATTTTGGGGCCACTGTGAACACAAATACTTCATTTGGGGAACTGTTTTTTCTCTGAGAAGTTACTGTGTTGGGCTGGGTACCTGTTTAACTCGATCAGAAGTTGCAAGTGTTCCAAAGTAATAGCATCATTTTGTGTTCTTACAGGTAATAGGTGTTCCCTCCTCCGCACTGGTGAGCAAAGTCTCTTTTTACCTTATTGAGGTTGTAACTCCTTGTACCTTTAGCTTGCATTTCCATCATGGCTAATACTAGGGAACAGCTTTCATGCATGGGTGTTACTCTTTATCTTTTCCAGAATGGGGCCATTTGCATCTTTTGCAGAATGGTTAACCCTTTCAAGCTTTCTTCCAGCTCTACAATTACAGCACTTATATTATGCTTTTCATATTATACTTCTCCCTGTGGTGTGTCGCACCTGACATTCATCTTTCTCTGTGATTATACTTATTCCTTCCTCAGCTCTGCTCACTGAAAACATTTCCCTTCCATATTGACACATCAAGAACTTTTGTGATTCTATTCTAGAATTTGTATTATATTGCAATAATCTCCTTTTCATCCTTTATGTCACTAAACACTGTTGATTCCCACCGCGTCTTAAGTCTTGCAACCAGGCAGACTTCAAATATTCTTATTTGAAATATATTTTTGAATTTAAATGATTAGTTAAGCATTTTGGTAAAAGAAATAATAAAAAAGTTGATATTCTCTCTCAAGTATTTTTAGCTGCAGTGTTAGAGCATTCACTTGTGCTCTTTCTGTTTTTTTAATGTAGGCACTTAGAGCTATAAACTTCCCTCTTAGGACTGCTTTTAAAGTGTCCCACAGGTTTTGCTGTTTTGTTTTATCATTGTCATTCAGTTCCAGGAATGTTTTTATTTCTTTCTTATTTCTTACTTGACCCATTCTTTATTCAGGAGAGTGTTGTTTAGTCTCCATGTGTTCTTGTAGGTTGTAGGACTTATCCTGGTGTTGATATTGAGAGTTTTATTGCACTGTGGTCTGGTAGAATGCATGAGATTATTTCAATCCTTTTGTATTTGTTGATTTTTTTCCTGTGTCCCAGTATATGGTCTATTTTGGAGAATGTTCCGTGAGGTGCTGAGTAGAAAGTGTATTCTCTGGTGTTTGGGTGAAATATTGGATAGATGTCTGTGAGATCCATTTGGTGTATTGTATCATTTAGTTCATATGTCTCTCTGTTTATCCTTTGTCCTGTTGATCTGTCTAGGGGACTTAATGGGGTACTGAAGTCCCCTACTATTAGTGTGCTTGGGTTAATCTGTGCCTTGTGATCCTGAAGAGTTGTCTTTATAAAGTTTGGTGCACCGGTGTTTGGTGTATATATATTCATGATTGTGAGATCATCATCATCAATTGTTCCTTTAATAAAGATATAATGGCCCTCTTTGTCTCTTTTAATTTCTTTTGCTTTGAAGTCTATTTTGTCTGATATTAGAATAGCAACACCGCTTTCTTTTTGGTACCATTTGCTTGGAATACTTTCTTCCATCCCTTTACCTTAAGTTGGTACCTATCCTTGAGACTGAGATGGGTTTCTTGTAGACAGCAGTCAGATGGATTTTGTTTCCTAATCCATTCTCTCAGTCTATGCATTTTTGCTGGGTAAAGTTTTCTGGGTTGGCATCCATAGTCCTTTAACACTGGGAATGCTTTGCTCCATGTTCTTCTTGCATTCATGGTTTGCGCCAAGAAGTCAGTTGTAATTCTGATGGGTTTCCCTTTGTATGTGACTTGTTTTTCTTTTGTAGCCTTCAGAATTTTGTCTTTGTTTTGGGCATCTAGCATTTTAACTATGATATGGCGTGGGGAGTTTCTTTTCTGATCTTGTCTATTTGGAGTCCTGTGTGTTTCTTGTATTTGTATGGGTTTGTCTATTTTTAGTTTGGGGAAATATTATTCTGTTGAAGATCTGATCAATACTATTCTCTTGAGATTCTTCTCCTTCCTCTATTCCTATGATGCAGAGGTTTGATCTTTTCATAGTGTCCCATATTTCCTGGTTGTTCCACTTTTGTATATTTTTAAATTTTTCATAATCTTTATTTGAGCTTTTTAGTTGCTCTGTATTATCTTCCAGATCTGATATTCTTTGTTCTGCTTCCTCTATTCTACTTGTGAGGCTTTTTCCTTTCCTTTCTTCTTCATTGGATGAGTGCTCTAATTCCTTTTTCGTTTCATCCTGTGTTTTCTTTAGTATTTCCATTTCCTTTTTGAGTTTCTCAATCTCTTCTTGGTGCTCCTTTCTTCATTGGTTGGCTTCCTTTTTCAGTGTTTCTACTTCCTTTCGGAGTTTGTTTTTTTCTCCCTCTAATTCTTTCTGGAGTTTGTCAATCTGTTCCTTTAGTTCTTTCTGAAGTTTGTCATTGTATTCCTCTAGGTCCTTTTTTTAGTTTTTCATTCTCTCTCTCTTTTTTCATTCATTCTCTCTCTTTATTTCTCTGAATTCTTCATTTTCTTTAATTTCTCTGCATAGGTCTGCAATTATTCCTCTAAGGTCTGTTCCATGGGTCACCTCCAGGGGGATCCCATTGTAGCTATCTCCTACAGGTTTGCATGTTGTCCCTTCCTCGTGTCCCTGGCATGTGGGTTTCCCTTTTGTGGTTCAAATCACAAATGTTTTTTCACTATGTTAGTGGATGGTTTTGCTTGCCTCCTTCCGATGCTTTTTTTTCTTTCCTCCTCCTTGTTTATGGAGTATTGACTTGTCTAGGTTTCAGGCTTTCAATTTTGTTTATATATTGGATATTGGAAGCCTAAGTCACTCTTCTCTTCCTGTTCTGAAGGTTCTCCAAAAAAAAAGTCCACTTGGCTACTCTCTCACCAATTCCTTTTGGCAGGAGGGGGGGTATGCCTGACCTAGCCCATGCCCCAGTACCTGCCTGAGTGACTTCCAGCTTCTTGTGCCTCATGAGCCGGCCTGCAGAAAGCCACAGAGGCACCAAACCCAAACCCGACCCGCTGGTCCCAGCTGCAAGGGCTAAGGGTGGTCCCGCCCAGATGGCCACCCCCTACAAGAGGGCCCAGAGATGCGAGCAGCATCTCCAGCAGCCCAGGAGACAGTCTACCCCAAAATCTACCTGCCTGAGTGACTTCCGGCTTCTTCCCAATTAATTCTTAATGAACAACTTGAAACACAGTGGTATGGGTTGTGGAAGTCAGAGTAAAGTTTTATCCTCACTAGATTATGCAGCCTTTACCAGACACCAAATTCCTGTAACAAAGTCCTGGACTTCCTGTCTAAAGCATGAGAAATACACATCTGTTCTTTAAGCACTACCCAGACTCAGGGCTTCTGTTATAGCATTGCAAAGAAACTAAAATCTCAGAATGTAAGTACAGGGTTGAGAATATCTCAGGATAAGTACCCTTGGAAACACATTTTCCTCTCACAGTGTGTTCCTTTAAAATATGGATGATCAGTTCACATTTTAAGAGAGAGAGAGAGAGAGAGAGAGAGAGAGAGAGAGAGAGATTCTTTTGAAACACCTGTGCAGTCCAAGGCAAGGTCTCAATCGTGAAATAATTGACATGATTATCTTCACAGCTCTGGTTGTTCTGACAGTGTGAAGTCCTGAGCTGGCAGAGTTTCACAAGGACCCAGCCATATTCTGCTACATCCTGACCCTACTGGGCTTTGTTGTCCCACCTTTCTGCCAAGGATCATGTACATAATTAATCCTTGAGTACATGCATGAATGCTTTTTCCAGTATGTTCTAATTCTGTCCTCAGTTGTCCTACAAAATGCCTGAGCTTAGAAAAGGTCTATGAACTTCAAAATGCCTGCTCGTCACACCATCACTAGTTGAGTATTTCAAGGAAGGGAATTTCATGTAGCCTTCAGGAAAGAAGAGAACATCCTCCATTTGATATGCTTCTGCAAACATCTTCTTGGCTGACCAAGACTTATTCTTGAGTTACACTATCCCACGTCCCATGGGGGGCTGCAGTCCCCTGGGGTTTTAGTGCATAGCCATTTTATAGTTTGTGTGTCTTTGCAAGTGAGGATCTTTTTGATCACTTACTCGAAACGAAATCACCTAGCAGTTCCTTCCTCCCTCTCACTTATTAAATTTGGTGCCATGAGATGGAAAGAAATTCAATATTTTTTCTTAATCTGGATTATACTGTCACCCATAATGGCCACCTCCTACTCACTTTTGACCTATTTTCATGTGAATTATAAAAGGAAAATAGTGTAATCACTACTCATATCAATGAAAACATTAAAATTTTCCTTTCTGCAAAAGGTCTGAATTTAATTTGATTTCATCCAGCACAGGAAATTTTAAGGAAATTGAAAATTAATTCCCTCCACCTGCTCATTTGAAGGACATGCAAGTTAGTGTTTTATCTTTATCAGTTGTGGAATTCATGATTTTACATTTCTATCATTATAATAATATTATTTCCCATGAAGAATACAGTGTTTGGACTTCTAAATATGTTCATTTAATTATGCATGGGCCAAAAGCAATTTTTTTATTAGGTTAAACTGTGATGGCTGATTGAAGTTGATAGCTGGCCTCCTTTAGGGTTTTCTTAAGCATTGGCTGGTGTGAGCACAGAATGTTTAAGTTGCCTAATAGGAAAGAATTACAAAGCATTTGCCGTATAATCAGCCTGTAGCACGCACATGCATGTTTAACCTTCAGACAGCCAAGGCTCTGTGAGGAAAACACCACCATACTGCATAATAGATCCAATTACAGTAATGGTGTCGATCTGCCTTTTCATTAATAACTCAGTAAAAAAGCATGTTTCTTCTGTAAATATTCCAGATGGATTTCGTGTCACCAGCAATGCTATAAGCAGACTAAATAGCACACATTACCCTGCCTAGTTCTAACACTGGTGGATTTCCTATACTGCTAGTGAAGCCCAGACAGCATTCGGTTCCTCTCAGCCATGAGCAGATGAAGAACCAACCAACCAAACAAACAAACAAACAAACAACTTTTCAACTCTATGTGAATTCTTATCCCATCCTTTCCCAACTTAGGGAGTTTATAATCACCCAATAAGTTGCATTCAATGCATTATATTTTTGTGAACAGCAGGGTTTCTTATATTTCCTGAAGACACAGTGGGTACTTCCCACCGCAAAATGCCAGCAGTTGTGGTGCAAGACAGGGAATGTCCCAACTGTTCTGAGTCCCTTGGCAGAAGCTTGTCAGATTTACAGAAATTTGTACTCATAAGATTTACTCTGTAGTTATACTTGTGCCTAGTCACAGGCGAGAGAATTCCACAGCTGGAATTATTTAATATGATTGTTTTAAACATTTCATGTGTTTTGCCTTAAAAAAAACCACTCTGTTAAAATGAGATCTTATTTTGAAATTTGATTTTCAAACCATGCAAAAGCAAGGTGGAATTAATGAAAGAATGGGCTGCTGCCCTCCGGCCAAGGGAACCTCTGACCACGTCGCATTCCATCTCTCTGAGGACTTTGCAAAGCACATTTTTGTGAGTAGCACAGGTCAGCTTATGTTTTACAGATTTAACAGTAGGGCATTTAGACAGGAAAATATTCTTTAGAATGTGTTTTTCTTTTTTCGAATTAAATTAGGTTATGCTGCAATAACAGGCTCATCTGCAAACCTTACAGCCAGCTTTCTTTCTCAGAGGCTATCTGCAGTCTCTATGGGTCGCTGGCCAGGATGCAGTTCTCTGAGATGCGAGTCATCGCCCCAGTGGCTTCTGGAAGTTTCCGTTTTCAGCACCAGTCGCCATGGTTGCTCCTGAGGGGAAAAGGGCGTTGGGAAAATGGCAGAGGACATATCTATTTCCTCAACCAGAGGGGGCATGTCTACCTCTGCTCATATGTCCGTGCCCTGACCTAAAATTTCTCTTAACCACAAGAAGTCAATTTTCTGTACTGAGGAAGGAAAAAAGAAGAAGAAAAAAAATCAAATTCATTGTGATGTTTCTATCATCAAGAAATGGCAAAGCTGCGTCCTTCCTCCTACTGTGTGGCTAGTGTATATCCAACTATTCACCGGACATTTTCTTTTTCTTTTTACTTTGTCTGTGCTGGGCTTGAACCCAAAGTCTCGTACATGTTAGGTAAGCCCTCGGCCACCAAGTTACTGTTCCGGCCTTTCACTTGACATTTTCTAAAGATACATGTGTATGTTGTGTTGGGTATTCCACAGTGACGGAGTCCCTCATCTCAGTGTATAGCTCAGGCTGGCCTAGAGCTGACTGTAGCATTTGAAATCCCCCCACCTTAGCTGTGCATAGAGACATGCACTATCTGTTTCAAGTATTCTTTGAATAGACTGTGTTGCATTTCGATTGTGGAACAGAATTCTAAAAAGCCAAAAATAGTACATGGCTGCACAACTCTGAAAGCACCCAATCTCAGCTAAATAACTAATACTCCCTAATGTGACTGGGACTGATAGCTTGATTTAGAAGAAGCAGGTCAATCCCAGAAATTAGTTAATGATATTAGTGTGCCAACATCAAATATAAACTAATTAATACTACTTCATAAATCTGGGCATTTCAGTATTATCTTAAAGAAAATGATCAGATGTCTAGTTTGAAAATAGGTAAGGCTGGACATATGGTACCTGAATGTATGTCAGAACTGATGAAAACTGAAAATGAGAACACATCCCACATCTACAGTGAGGTCACATGCCAATCTCTGTTCATGTAAATTTCTGTGTACTTGCATATTGAAATAAAATGACAGATACATATGTAATATTATCATATATCTCATTTAATATAAAATTTGAATATAGTATTTCCAGTTCTCCAAGTATAATTCAATCACACATTTTATTTTAATGACATGGTATAATCCTGAACAATAAAAATAACCTTATATTATTGATTTTCTTTTATTTGAAATAATTAAGAAATTTCCATTTATCATTATATAATTCTTTAGAAAACTTTGTTTATAGTGTTGGGAGTCAAATTGAGGGCTTTATGCATGATCAGAAAGTGATTTGATGCAGCTCTATGTCCCAGGCCTAAAGATATTCTTGTGCATAGATTTCTACTACAGTTATGTCAGAGATATATCTACCCGAAGACTGATAACCAGGATCAAAGCATTGTTTCTTTTATAATAGAAATTGTCTGTAAAATAAATACCATATATGCTAAATTACCAAGCCATTGCCTTCTGCCATGTTGAATCAGTGATCCCTTAGCCAAATAGTTGCCTTTTTCAAGTAGCAGAGTTGTACTGATATTAGAAAATTTTACCTTCTGGCTTCATTTTCTGAGCACTTGAAAAATTAGAGTAAAGCCATCATTCATTCTATAGATGAGAGCAGAATTTGCTGTATTCAGAATTATTCTATATTTTTCAAATTCCCATAGTTGAGAACATTTTTCTCAACATGGTGATTGTTTCTTTCTTGACCAAGGTGTTCTCTGCTTTTAAGGAATTCAAAAAATTTAATAGATCTTGTTCCTTAGGGAACATAACACCAACATAAATAAAACAAATGACAGTTTTAGTTGAATGCTGATATACTCTCACTCTTATTTTACCTATTTGATAAAGATGATTAGAAGTTCAGATTGAGCTGGAGAGATGGCCTAGTGGTTAAGAGTGCTGACTGCCCTTGCAGAGGACCAGGGTTCGATCCCCAGCACCCACATGGTGGCTGAGAACCGTCTTTGACTCCAGTTCCAGGGGAATCCGACACCCTCTTCTGACCTCACAGGTGCACAAACCTACATGCAGACAGTACATTCATACACATACAAAAACAAATTCAGATAAAAGCCAGGCGTGCTGGCATGCAGCACCTTTAGTCCCGGCACTCAGGAGGCAGAGGCAGGTGGATCTCTGTGTGTTCAAGGCCAGCCTGGTCTACAGAGCAAGTTCTAGGCCAGCCAGGGCTACTGGGAGACCTCATCTCCAAAAGACCAAAAAAAAATTTTTTTTTCAGATAAAAAATTTAGCAGAGCTTGCAAGATGTTTCAGTTGGTAAAGGTACTTGGTGTTATGAAGGCTGATGACCTGAGTTTGTTCCCCAGATCCCATCTGATAAGAGAGAAAGTTACTGTCTGACTTCCACACCTGCTACATGGCTGTACCTATATAAACATACATACATACATACATACATGCATGCATGCATACATACATACTAAATAAATAAAAATAAAAATAAAAATAATTTTTAATCTATTTCTCCTAATTAAAAATATTTATTTATTTTTATTTTAGCATATTTAAGATTTCTCAGAATTTAATCTCTGTGAGGTCTGGGGTAAGATTAAGTAAAGAAGGGAAATGGAATGTGAATTTTAACAATTTTCATATTGCAAGGTATGGTGGTTTGAATGAGAATGTCCCCCATAGGTCAGGTATTTGGACATTTTGTCCCCAGTTGGTGGCACTGTTTTGGGAGGTCTTAGAAAGTGTTGCCATGCTGGAGGAAGCACGTCACTATGGATGGGTTTAGAGAGTTCTTAAGCCTTGTCAAATCTCCAGTCATCCTCTGCTTCCTGTGACTGCTTGAAGATGTGAACCTCTGCTTTCAGCTCCTGCTCCCTCAGCCCCTGCCATGGTGCCTCCCCACCATGGTGGGCTCTAATTCCCCTGGAATCTTCAACTGTAAGCTCAAATAAACTCTTACTTTTATAAGTTCCCTTGGTGGTGGTGGTTCTATCACAGCAACAGAAAAGTGACTAATACACAAGAGGAATAAAATAGTGCTTTATGAAACAGGTCTATCTATGCCTGTAACATTTTAATAAATCTTCAACTAATGCTGATATATCTTGGTTAAAATTAGTAAACAATTATTCCAGAAAGTATCCTCACTATGTTTTTGGACAGTCTGTTTCCACATTTTTAATAACCAAAATATTCCTTTGGGAAGAAAGGACTTGATAAAACAATCAAGTTTCAGATACTAAAATCTGGGCATTGTGTTAGTTTACTCTGACCAATTCCTAATGCAAGGGCCGGCCAGTCCTCCACTGACCAGCCTCTGATCTCTGGATGTCTCTTATTACAAATGGGCATCTTAGCTTTTCTCCTGAGCATCTGATCTCTAACCTGCTCTGTCTGCAAATCTGAAGTCCTCAGCTCCACTGCCTGCAGCTAGAGATTGCCACACGGCCTCTCTACCCCTCACAGCTCTGTGTCAGGAACAAGTCTGTCTTTATTCCTGGAAAACTTTATTTAGCCCATATATCCATGGACCTCAAAGGGATGTGCAGAGGCACACATATACACACTCAGCATTCATACACACATGCACATTCACAGTTCATGCACTATTCAGACATTTTCCGTGTTTACACACTGTTCAGTGTTCACATATTCTGCGTTCACACACAGTGTTCACACACACATTCAATATTCACACACACATGAACATTCAATGTTCACACACACATTCCATATTCACACACACATGCACATTCAGTGTTCACACACATTCAATATTCACACACACATACACACATTCATTGTTCACACACATATTCAATATTCACACACATGCACATTCATTGTTCACACACACATTCAATATTCACACACACACGCACATTCACAGTTCATACACTACTCATTTTCCATGTTTACACACTTGTTCAGTGTTCACATATTCCCTGTTCACACGCAGTGTTCACACACATATTCAATATTCACACACACATGAACATTCAGTGTTCACACACACATGCACATTCAGTGTTCACACACACATTCAATATTCACACACATACGCACATTCAGTGTTCGCACACACATTCAATATTTACTCACACATGCACATTCAATATTCACACACACATGAACATTCAGTGTTTGCACTCATTCAATATTCACACACACATGAACATTCAGTGTTTGCACACATTTGGTGCTCACGCTCATACTGTTCACACACATTATTGTCACACACATGAAGTGTTCACTCTCATTCAGCATTCATGATCATTCAGTATTCACACAGCTAACACTGTCTACAGACAGTATTACACTCCCACCCAAAACTACAGCAGTATGAACTATGACGGGTTCTTTTATTTGAGAGTCAGCATCCATATCAATATAGAAATGATGTAAGGAATGAGTCTCCTAAAGTTATTTAATCAAGCACTGTTTTGAGACACAGAACCTTCTAGTGAACTGTTATATATATTGAATCAGGTCTTAACACAATGACAGTTATTGAATTGCTTAAGTATATGTCTCAATATATAGGGGCAATCATTTATTTCTTTTGACTTTTTGAGACAGGGTCTCCCTATAACCCCCCTTCCCAGCTTACTTGGAACTTGCTATATAGACCAGTCTGGCCTTGAACTCACAGAGATCCGCCTGCCTCTGCCTCCCAAGTGCTGGGATTAAAGGTGTGTACCACCACACCTGGCCCTTATTAATTTAAAGGTTGAAAGATTTCTAAATTTTTTTTTTTTGTAATAAGCCCAGTTTCTCTTTCCGGTCTGTGTAAAGGACCACAAGCCTCTCTAAGGTCGAATGAGACCTAAGGAAGGGGCTCAGTTCACAGCTCGTTCCAGTGGCATTCCAGCTTGACTTTCAGGGAGATTCAGCCAGGTAGCACAGCACGCTCTGCCTTGATACTCGTTCTCTGACATCTGAAATGGGAACCCTGGACAGTGAAAGACTCTAATGGGTCCTATTAGTTTTACCTCTGGTGAGGGACTAGGGAAGATGATATTACATCAGGGGATGGAGTAACAGAGGAATCCAGTGAGCAGGAAGCAGTTAGGCAAACCCTTGAGCATTCCATCAATTCCGAGGGCCTTGTACTAGACCTCATCTTTTTAAGCCACCCCCATCTCCCAGCATTCCCACAGCACACGAACCCTTAAAGAGTACATGTGAACCATGTCCAAAGCACAGCAACCTTCATGAGCCCATCTCCTTAGCTGGATGTCTTTGTATCTCACATTGCCCAGTGAAATGCCTATTTGTTCTTAAGGAAGCCTTCACTGTTATTGTTCTTCGTGGGAGGCAGCTAAGTGCCCAGATAGGCAGGACTCTTCCATCACTACTCTTGAATAGGCTCCATGCTCTGAAGGTTCTACCCACCAGGAGATCTTGAGGGATAAGTTAGTAGTCCCTTAAGAGACGGTGGGGGTGGGGAGTGGGGTAAAGTGTCAGAAGGGAAAGAGGGAGACTGTAAACAGAAGTGACTCTTCTCTTCCTTACTGACTAATCTGGGCGGCCATGGCAACATTACCTGAGAGTGGAGGTGTGATACTCATATGAACCATATGAGTGGTACCCGCTTCATCGCCTGCAGGATCAGTGCCACCAAGTAGGCCAGAATACCCTTGCTGTAGCTTTGGCTTTAAAACAGAGCTAGACAGAGCACTCAGAGATTTAAGAGCACCTGCTGTTCTTCTAGAGGACCTCAGCCTCCACACTGGGCAGCTCTCAGGTGCTTGTAATTCCAGCTTCAGTGGATAGATGGGCACCCCTCCACATACATACACAAACATAAAAATTAATGTTTTTATGAAAAAAATCAGGGAAGAAGCAACCAGAGTGGGAGCTAAAAATATTTATTTTTTGATCATAATGACTAAAGTCTATGGTATATGTCATGCTTTAGTGGTAACATATTTGCAAAAATGTGTTCTTATCAGCCGGGCGTGGTGGCGCATGCCTTTAATCCTAGCACTCAGGAGGCAGAGGCAGGCAGATCTTTGTGAGTTCAAGGCCAGCCTGGTTTACATAGCGAGTTCCAGGCCAGCTGGGGCTACAGGGAGATCCTGTCTCAAAAAGACCAAAAAAAAAAAAAAAAAAAGTGTTCTTATCATTGAAAAGTCTCTAGAAATATTTTTTTTCTGAATTCCATAGATAACAAATCTGAGACTGAACTTTAGAGAAATAAAGTCACTTACCAAAAGACTTTGTTATAAGAGGCAGATTCACCTGCTTGTAATGATTGGAGGATTTTCATTTATAAAACAAATGGTAAATTATTGTTTATATAAAAAAAGACACTTATTAGATAATGTATCTGTTTATTTGTTCCCTTTTATTTATAGTTTCCATGGAGATTTGAATTCCTTCTTTCGCAGCCCAGATTGTGGCAATCAGCACTTTTAGCATATAAGCTCTTTCCCACAGCAGGTGGAACAGCAGGTTGGGTGGGGCTGGACTTTTTGAATTTAGAGATTATCTCCTATAGTCACAACCACAGTCAGCCTTCCAAGCCCCAAAAGAACAGGAGACGGAGGGAGAGCGATATAAAGAACAGAAATGTCAGACTCCTTTTTATTGGTTTTCACTTCCTTCCTCCCGCCCTTACTCCTAAATAAAGCTAAAACTAAAATGAGATGAAATAGAATGATTCTGCATTATAATAAAACATATATTCTTGAATAATAGAGACTTATAAAGACAAGAATTTCCACGACATCATTCTTAAAACCCCATAAAAAAAAGTATATTCAAGGTTGTTTATCCAAGCTCAACAATTAGAATGTTGCTAAATAAGTATTTCAGATTTGTGTGTTATCAAATTTCACAACCACTACAGTTGTGTTAGGAATGGTATCTGTTAATGTGGGAAAATGTGTATGCATACTAAAAAGAAAGCTAGAAAATCTGTGAACACAGTAATTTTGATTCTGTAAACTAAACATGCACACCGAGATGTCCAAATTATGAACTTGGTATGGTTTTTAATAAGCAACGTCCCCCATGGGCTGCAAGCATTTGGATCCTTGGCATCCCTGATGGCACTGTTTGTGGAGGCTCAGGCGCTCTGGCCTTGTTGGAGGAGGCACCTCACTGGAGCAAGCTTTGAGAATTCATAGACTTGCCGCACCTCCAGTTTGCTCTCTTGGGTTCTTGCTTATCATAAGGGATGCAAGCTCTCGATGTGTGGCTTCTGCTGCCAGGCCCTCTTCCACGATGGGCTCTTAGCCCTCTGGAACCTTAAGCCCAAATAGACTCTTCTATAAATAGCTTTATATTTTATTACAGCAACAGAAAAATAATTAATACACTCGGAGTATGGGATTACAGGTCTGTGTCCTGATGTATGTGCACACATTTCTCTGTTTTCCAGGTTCCTAGAACTTAGTAAGGAATACAGCCTGGCAGACTGTATTCATTTCTGACTATGACAATAAACTATCACCGATTTAGTGGCTTAATAAAAACCAAATCTCACACTTATGGAGGACAAGGGTCCAATGAGGGTCTCAGTGGGCGGGAAACCAAACTGTCAACAGAACCATGTAGGGTTCTGGAAACTCCACTGGAAGACTTACTTCCTCTACTTTATAAGTTTTAGACCTGCGCTCTAGGGTCTGGGCCCTCCCCTGCATCTCCCCAGCATCTGGCACTTCCGTCCTCACCTTCTCTAGACAGAGCTGTGGAGAGCTTTTCTGTGGCCGACCTGAGTAATTGAGAAAAATTTCCTTTCTCAAGGACTTTATCTTAATCTCATCTGTAGATTCCGGGGATTAGAAAATGGGCATTGGCAAGAAGCTGCCATCTTCCCTAACAAACGTGTGCTGCATTTTACTGGGGTTAATTTTTATTACATTTAGGATTAATGCTACCAATTTATTGTGTAGTTTTACCTCCTACTCGTTTGCTCTTACTATGTATTTTGATCATATCATGGTATTCTCACGCATAGGTACGTATTTTGTTCTTATTCGTCCCTTTCACCAGTTTTCCCTTATTCCCACTACCTGCTCGCTCTCTTCTGGTTCACTTCCTGCTCCCAAATAGTTCCCTCTTCTGCTTTCATGTAACTCCCTTGCCCCACCCTAAGATTCCTTCCTTCAGTCCCTTGGTCCACTTTCTAGTTTAAAAATACACACACACACACACACACACACACACACACACACACACACACAATTAAATCCAGATTCCTCATTCATTTTCCTTCAAATGCCGTGATTCTATTTTCCTTTATGGCTGAATAAAATTCCATTATGTTCGTATATCACATTCCCTTTATCCATTCGTCTCAAACTCCCCTGCTGGTTCTCACTAAGGTGAACACCACGGCAACACCGAGAGACGTGCACAATGACCGTCAACATCTATTAACATTTTCCTTTGTTTTCCAGCTACTCATCTCTGACCTGTGTTGGAATAGCCTTGATTGTGTCCAGCTAACTCTGTCACATGCTGAGTTTTTAAAGAAAAGTATTGCCTCTTTAACCTTTTAAAATGTCCACTCAATCCCTCCTTATTGTGATCTCTTTTGGGTGGATGTCCTTTGTCTGTTTGGTTATTTTATTCATCGCTTTTCCAGAATTCTTAGATATGTGTTCTCTTTGGCTTAATCTTTTTATTAACTTGTACATCTTTTAGATGGTTACAGCAGCTTTCATCTGCCCTTCCATCTCAGCGGAGCACTGGCTTGCTCCACACTAGTGATCTCCCATTGACTCTTTTCCAGGTAGTCTATAGAAGTATGACCAGGATGCAGTTCTGGTACAGCTCAGGGCTCTCAGAGTCTTCACAGAGAGGAGGGGAGGTTGCAATCTTATGTCACTTATAAGTGACTCAGGATCTCCCTTCCTCCAAACACTCATACTCCTGACCCCAACATGAGGAAGGCTGGGTAGTGGTATCCCCGCTTCTGTCATAACAAATCTGAAGGGCTAAACTACCAGCTGTCCTACAGAATGAACTTCAGTTCCAGTTCCTTGCCAGATCTGGGCATTGCTCAAGGGGACTGAAACCCAAGCATGATTGCTGAATATAGTCACTAAGTGCCACAACAATGGAAGTGGCATTTCTACTCTTGATCCAAATATTGTCTTCTTGGTTTTGAGTGTAACCAGGTACCAAGAATTATCTCTCATGGTTGCATGCGTGTTGTATATATTCAATAATTATATAAAGGTACAAAAGGGGGCTGGAGAGATGGCTCACCAGTTAAGAGCACCAACTGCTCTTGAAGAGGACCCAGGTTCGATTCCCAGCACCCACATGGCAGCTAAGAACCATCTTTAACTCCAGTTCCAGGGGAATCCGATGCCCTCTTCTGACCTCTGAAGCATTGCATGACACAGGGTGCACCTACCTACATGCAGACAGTATATTCATACACATAAAAAATAATAAATAAAAATTTATTAAAATAAAGATACAAAAAAGACATTGAGGTTTTTCAGATTTATATTAAGTATGTATTAGAAAGTACAAATCAAACTATATAATAGTAAAGATAAACACTTAATATGAAATTATCATTGTGTAATTTTCCAAGCCCTTTAAGTAAATTTATTCGATTCACTGGACAGTCCCATGAACTATGTGCTAATGTTGTGTCCATTTACAAATGGAGGCTCAGTTGGTAATAAAAGAGAAGCTGCCTTCCTTCTTTATAATATAGTCTTCCAGTACTCATAAGCAAGCAGAAGTAAAGAATATACTAAAAGAGATTTATTCTGGACCCCAAGAACAAAGGTATCTAAATAATTTGTGATGAATCTGTAATAGTTGTGTGATGATAAATATAGCAAGATTAGTTTAATGTGTCTTTAAAATACAAAAAAAATATGCCTTACTCTTTTGGATAAAATTGGCATTAGCAAAATCAACTTGTTTATAAGATGGTTAAGAAAACTAGGTAGGTAGCTCAATTCTCAAAGATGAGAAGGAAGTCCCTGAGTTTAAGATTACTTACCTCCTTCACCTCCTGTCAGGAAAAATATCCTATTTTTGTGTTTTAGTTTTGCAACATTTTCAGTTTCTATGGTGATGGATGGGATTTGAAATATAGTAAAGGGTTACTCTGTATTCTTAGTTCATGAATATTTCTAATTCTTATGGTATTCTTTCTCAATAAAACCCCATATAACCTGGACCTGGTAGGGTGCTCCTTTAATCCCAGCACTCAGGAGGCAGGGGAGCTCTGTGAGTTCCAGGCCAGGCTGGTCTGCATAGTGAGTTCCTCATCAACTAGGGCTACACAAAGACTATGTCTCAAAAACAAATGAAAAAACAACAAAACCCCAGATCTTAAAATCCACATAGTCTCTTGTTTGTAGTATGACTTAAGAAAGAAGTTGGAGTTGTGTGTATATAGAAATTGTGAAACAGCCACTGGGAAAAGGAGAATGGCTGAAGAGTGACGGCCATGTGGGGCATGGTGAGCCTTATGGTGGACGGTTGGGTGTCAAGGACAGGGAATTCATCAAAGAACCTGCTGGTGTTGTGTGGAGTCCACCATGTCTCCTGTGACACCCAGAAGTCCCTGGACTATTATAAGTTGGAAGAAGTCTTAACATTGGACCATAGTTCAGCAGTAAACTTCTGAGTGCAATCCTGCCGGGAGTCCATGATAGCAGCTATAATTGTGATATAGAGATTGTGTGTGTGTGTGTGTGTGTGTGTGTGTTTTACATGGCCAGTACTCTGGTAACCCACATGCTGACAATGATAAATCTGAACCCTGAATTTCATTTCAATGGCCTCACAGCACATTTTGTATCTCCCTTCAGCGATCACTCCCGCCGTGTTCCAAGTCTTCTTTTTGTTAGCCACCTATAACACCTTACAGAAAAAACTTTATATCACAAGCTAAACCTGCTGTTCTTCCAAAATAGGTGCATTATCATCAGAAATAAAAGTAACTCCAAAGCAATTGTTCACAGGCCTTTCTTCTTTTAAATGCTCTTCATCTGAGCAAAAGAGACCATATATTTCCCATGACTTGAAAAAGGGGATCAGCATTTACTCTTTCATTCTAATTCTTTAAAAAAACCATTCTCCTCCTCTTTAAAATGTGATGTTTCAATGTCATAATCTCGATTTACAGTCAAGCTAGCACAAAGGTGTGCATTTTTATGGCAGAGCTCTGTGGGAGAAAAAGCTAAGAGTGGGTAGGTGGAGGGAAGAAGAAAAAAGTTTTGAAGAGTCATAAATTAATAAGTCATAATGTTAGTAACTTCCTATCTGATGAACCCTAATTACATCTGCAACATGGCCTGCCAGCAAGACATGATTAAAATGTTTCAAGTCTCTGTCTCTTAGAAGTTCCTATTACAGTGTTCAAAGGAGCTTTCCAATCTGTCAAGTTTATCTAAGACAACTCAGAAGTTGATTTTTATGTTGCTATAAATGATTTTTACAGTTGTCATAAACCCCGAAACATAATAAGCTAGATAACATAACTGTAAGGGTCCTAATTAAGGTGTTCCATGGAGAGACTTTTAAAACAAATGACAGTTTCTATGTCATTACCATTTTTGCCTTTGATTTTTCTCTAAGAAAAATAAAAGTGAGACAGTGTATTAAGATACATTTTCAAATATTGAGAGGAAAAGCACAGGCTTAGCTGGATTTGACATCCATAGAATAAATGAATTCAGAGGCAATTAAAAGAATGTCGACATTACTTACAGAAGTGACGAGAACAGAAAAGGTAAAGTGAGCTGCATAAAGCCAATTTGAAACACTGTGCGAGTATAACTCTTTGGCATTGACAGCTTTGCAATGATAAATGGGGAGACTACCTTGCACTCTACAAAAGGCCTCTTACATTCTGGGGTGCGAGGTGGACAGTATTTCTCTAAAACAGACTTCGAAGTGAGCCCTGCGAAGACGCTGACTTCAAGGGTGTCGGCATTGTCAGTCCCCACAAGGCCAGAAAGTCTTCTTTCTTCATGGTTTCTCAGTGCACGGCCAGTTGGTCACTGGATGAGTGCTGCCATGACTCCATTTGTGAAGAGCTTAATTCAGCGGTGAAGAAAGATAACATGATGAACTTTGCAGGTAAATGGACGGAACTAGAAGCCATTATGCTAAATGAAGTAACACACAGTCCCAGAAAATAAAAGGCGAATGGCTTCCCTTATTTGTGGATGCTAACAGCAAATCCCCACTTGGCAGGCAAACTGAGCGACTTTATTATTATATTTCTTTGTATCTGAAAGCGACTGTGCTGTTATAATGTGAATCTCTTATCGGGCTCTAGAATTGACCTACCACTTATATTCAGACATTGTAATTACCATAAATGGGTGGAAGATATGTATTCATATTCTATAGTAATATAAAATTAATGGGAAAAATGTGAACCCCCAAACATATTTGGGAATTAACATACAGTTTATTCCCAGAGGTCATAATTTTGATACATGTGTGTTGTTTATAAAAGCATAATTTGGAGTAATACAAAGGGGAGGCAACAACAACATAAGGACTGGGTCAAAGAACTGACTGATACAGTTAAATTCTGCCCCAAACAACAAGCCTCTGCAGAAATAATCCTTGGAAAGACTGAGAGAAAGATGCAAGACATGTATGGCAGAATGCATAAACTGGGGTGGGGAGAGGGGCGGGGAGAGGGGAAGGTATCCAAATTGGACTGAAAAATGATGTGTGAAATATACAAAACATCAATAAAAAGAATGTAAAAATTTTATTTTTGTTAATGCAAATAATTCTGCTAGATTTGGAGCAATACAAATCGAATGTAGCTTTGACACACGTGGGTGAGTTACTGGCACTTTGGACCCCAGCCAACATTTGAAGAACATGAGCACAGACTGTGCAGGTTCTGAGCAAGCTCCCCTCATAAATCTGCTTCTTACTGTTCAGGAAGGACGGAAGATGAGGAGAGCGCATGCGCGTGCGTCACTCTCGGGTCCTGACACACCCTCCCCAGCTCTAGGTAGCCTTTCTTCTCTCATGGTTCCTTAGCCCCTTCCCTGCAGCCAGCGTGCTCTTCAGCTTCAAAGTCTGTCTGCTGTGGGATGTCTTTCTGTGGTCTCCACTCTGTGTGGACCCTTCCACCTCTAATCTTCAGCCAAGAGACTTGAAGGAAGAAAACACCTTTGGACATAGGGCTGCATCCTAAGAAGAATTAACACAGCATTCTCTATCCTATGTCTCTTTTCAGAAAGATGAAGATCTCATTGAATATTTCATGATGCGACTTTATGCTACCTCCTTGGTTGGAAAAATTCAGAAAACAAATATGGTTCTCCACTGCCAATATTGATTTCCTAAATGAAGCAAATGCAAGAACTGTTGTCTGGAATGTACGTAATAAAAAGTCTCTTTTCTGGGAATTACAAAGACAAGTTCTGGTCATAATTCTTTGGCCTTGATCTTTCTGAGTAACCTCAAGATGATCATAGAATTTCTAGATCTGAATTCTCTTGTTGATAAAATTACAAAGATTGGATTCATTAATAGCTATTATTCTCTTGATTCTGCCCTGTGCTTAGGCTTATCAAACATGGAAGTTTCCACTAGATGCTAGGAGGTGATAGAAAAGAAAAGAAGGCTAACACTGTGCGGAGTTGACCATTTAGTAGGAGAAAAAGAAGTATGTATACTCTGAGAAAAGGGCAGAGGCCTTAACAGACAAGACCAGAAGAGAACATGGACAGAGGTGTCCTGGCTAGCTGGACAGACACGACCAGAGGAGAACATGGACAGAGGTGTCCTGGCTAGCTGGACAGACAAGACGAGAGGAGAACATGGACAGAGGTGTCCGGGCTAGCTGGACAGACAAGACCAGAGAACATGGACAGAGGTGTCCTGGCTAGCTGGACGGACAAGACCAGAGGAGAACATGGATGGGGGTGTCCTGGCTAGCTGGACAGACAAGACCAGAGGAGAACATGGACAGAGGTGTCCTGGCTAGCTGGACAGACAAGACCAGAGAACATGGACAGAGGTGTCCTGGCTAGCTGGACGGACAAGACCAGAGGAGAACATGGATGGGGGTGTCCTGGCTAGCTGGACAGACAAGACCAGAGGAGAACATGGAAAGAGGTGTCCTGGCTAGCTGGACAGACAAGACCAGAGGAGAACATGGACAGAGGTGTTCTGGCTAGCTGGACGGACAAGACCAGAGGAGAACATGGATGGGGGTGTCCTGGCTAGCTTCACAGACAAGAACAGAAGAGAACATGGACAGAGGTGTCCTGGCTAGCTGGACAGACAAGACCAGAGAACATGGACAGAGGTGTCCTGGCTAGATGGACAGACAAGACTAGAGGAGAACATGGACAGAGGTGTCCTGGCTAGTTTCACAGATGAGACCATAAGAGAACATGGACAGAGGTGTCCTGGTTAGCTTTAACTGTCAACTTGACACAGCGTAGAGTCACATGAGAAGGGACCTTCAGTTGAGAGATTTCCCAGACTGGATTGGCCTGTGGGGGATTGTCTTCATTGTTAATTTATGTAGGAGGGCTCAGCCTACTGTGGGGGTGACCATTTCCCAGCAGGTAGTCCCGGGCTATATAAAACAGCTAACCAAGCAACAGCCTGTGAGCAAGTTCAAGATCCAGCTTCCTTACATGATGGACTGTGACCTATAAACGGAAACAAACCCTCTCTTCCTCTCAGTTGCTTTTGGTCATGGTGGTGTTTGTCACAGCAACAGAATGAAACTCAAACAGAAGTTACATGATGAGAGTCATAGAGTTGATGTTGGAAAAAGGACAGATGCACCCGAGGCCAGGGTGGTGGTGATCAGAGAAGGTGAAAGATGTCAAGCAGATGCCCAGAGGAATCAGATGTGGGCCTGCAGTCTAAGAAAAAGGAGGTGCTTCAGTGACAACCCAGAAATCCTGTAATCTCTGCAGCTGGTTACGTGGGACTCAGTATGGAGGTGCAGAGTGCCAAATTGGTCATAAATGACTGGAACTTAGGAAATTGTCCCTGCAAGATGAAACTGCTAATCCGAACCCCTGTGCAGCCTCAAGGTCCAGCAAGTGACCATTGCAGCAGGCCAGGGCTGTCTGGGGTTGAAGAGGCCTCTTCATAGCTATTCAGTTACGAGGTCCTTTCTGAACACAGATGAACAACCAACATCCTGGAACTGGATGCTGTGGGGCCATGAGAGTCCAACACCTCTATTTTTCTGTATCTTAAATGTACATCTACATTTGGAGCTACTTCTTTGCAATGCCATAGCATATGCAAACGATTCCAATTCCATTTGTAATATGCTAAAGGAGGTTTTTAAGTGAGTAAATCTATTTGATACCAACAAGCTGGTCTTTGAGTGCGAGACTATCAGACAGGTGGGCATGTGTCTGACTGACATTTGTTTATTCCTCAGATAGTCCTCATTTTTCCAAGCAATAGGCTTTCTTCCATTTTGCAGGCAGCACAGGGCTGGGTATTTAATTCACTTGCTCCAAATCATTCTGTGTGTCTTCTCTTCTGGCCTATCTCATGAACCCACTCCTCTCTGGGTTTAATTCTTTTCTCTAAATTCCTGTGGTTTTTCTCAATCTGAGGATTTCATCATCAAGTTCCCTCTACAGGTGATTCTCCTGGGCAATTTCAGGGAGTTCACCTTTTCCTGCATTGTTCACTGAGCTTTTCATGAGAAAAAGATTGCATATAGTCTCCATACATCACTACTATTTTTCTGTTTCTTAAAATATTTATTATTTATTTATTTATTATTTTTGGCCTTTTTCAGACAGGGTTTCCCTGATGTCCTGGAACTCACTTTATTTCTTAAATATTTCTTTAAAATTTTATTTATTTATTTATTTATTTATTTATTTATTATTTTTGGCCTTTTTCAGACAGGGTTTCCCTGATGTCCTGGAACTCACTTTATTTTATTTTTAATTATGTTCAAGTTTGTGTGTATGTGCATAGGTACAGGGGTCCAGAAGAGCATGCCAGATTCCCCTGGGGCTGGAGTTATAGACAGCTGTGAGCCTCAGGACTTGGATGTTAAGAACCAAACTCAAATTCCCCACAAGAGTTTAACCAGTGAGTTATCTCTCCAGGCCATTGTTTTCCCTCTTTTGATTCTAGAGCCATAAAATCTATAAAAGCATTTTCAAGCCACATTCTATCCTTAAGAAACATGAAATTCTGGGCCGGGCATGGTGGCACACCCCTTTAATCCTAGCACTTGGGAGGCAGAGACAGGCAGATCTTTGTGAGTTCAAGGCCAGCCTGGTCTACAGAGTGAGTTCCAGGACAGCTGGGGCTACAGGGAGACCCTGTCTCAAAAAGCCAAAAAAAAAAAAAAAAAAAAAAAAAAAAGAAACAAACATGAAATTCTGTATGACTAAATAATGCAAATAAATGATTTGACAAACCTGTCTTCTAAAAATTCCCTAGAAGGACTGTCAACTTTCTCTCAAAGTCTTAGATATTTCGAGTATTCATGCAGCTAGTACTTCTAGCACTTTGTCCTAGTTCGTCTTCCATTGCTGTGAAAAAACACTCTGACCGACACCAACTTGGGGAGGAAAGGGTTTATTCAGCTTACATCTCCCAGGTCACAGTTCATCACTTAGGGAGCCCAAGGCAGGAACTCAGGGCAGGAACCTGGAGGCAGGAGCTGAAGCACAAGTCATGGAGGAATGCTGTTCACTGGCTTGCTCCCCTGGCTCATGACCAGCCCGCCTTCTTATACAGTACACAACAACCTGCCCAGGTTGGCACCACACATTGTGGGCTGGGCCCTCCCACACTGCTTGACCATCAAGACAATACTCCACAGATGTGGCCACGGGCCAATCCAATGGAGCCAATTCCCCAACTGAGGCTCCCTCAACCCAGGTGTGTCGTTGACACTAAAGCTATCCAGCACACACTTCTAGCACTTCTAGCACTTCTAGCTGAACCACATTTTGTGTTTCAAACTCAAAGGTGTTTCATTATTGGAGAAGAACATGTTGTTAAAATACAGAAGGTTATGTAAGGCAGGAAGTTCCAAAGTTGTCTTTAGTAATCAGCATCTTTAGGATAAGTTTGTAGCATTCTAAGTGGATCCTAAAAAAAAGAGTATCTCTATATGTATAAATTATTATATGAATAACTTATTTCAATATTATTACAAAGGTGTATAGGAAGGGACAGAAGAAATGAAAGAAGGAAGATGAAAAGTCAAATATTAAAATTTATGTGTTAAAGTATATATATAGATAAAATATTTCACTTATAGTTTCTCTTTGATGCCCTTTAAATCTGATAGTGCAGCATTTTTTGTTTTAAATAAATAAAAGTTAAGGCCTTTTATATGTGCAGTTCAGATGGCAGAGTGCTTGCCTAGCCTTCATGAAGACCTAAATTCAGTCTTTAGCACCACCCAAACCAGGCATGGTGGTATACTTGTAATCCCAGAAATCAAGATGAATGAACTAAGGTCATCTTTGGCTATAGAACAAGTCAGATGCTGGCCTGAGATACAGGAGACTCTGTCCCTTATGCCCACCTCATCCCAAAAGAGGGAATTATTTTTTCAATGCTCAGCAAAATTATTTGCAAGTAATGAACATCGTGTACATCTAGTCAAGGGAGCAGATGAAGAACTGAGACTGTCCCAGCCTTGACCCTGACGGTGAGGTGAGTCCATTTGAGAGCCTGTGGCAACTTTTGTAAGTTCAGGATGGGAACAGACCTTCAAGATGTTTCTAGAGAAAACTGAGGGTTACAGGAGGATTAATCTCACTAGAGTTCTCTAATGACAGAGATACCCACATCCACACAAGATACCTCGTTCACTTTCACAGTCAGGTTGAATGTCTGCTGGCAGTAGCTCATCTCGGCAAGAGCTGTTGCCTTCCACAGTTCAAGAATAAGGAGCTTGTAGACTTCATATCATGTTATCCATACTAACTCTGCAAGGAGTAAAGAAAATCACTAAAGGAAACACGTGGAGTCACAAAAACTGGAACTTCCTTTGTTGCGATGATAGTAAAAAGGAACAAGAGTTGGAGTTTTGAGCCAAAGTGTGTTTCAAGCTAATTGGAATGATATGAAATCTCTGTTAGAAATAATACACAGATAATTGGCGAGCAAGCGCCCATGTGGATAAAGTCCCACACAGGTTTGTGTTAGTTACATTTCTCTTTGCTGTTACCAAATGCCTAACAGAAGCAAGGGAAGGGAATAGGTATGGATTTGGGTTCATGATTCCAGAAGTTTACTCCATCCTGCATGGCAGGAATATACATTAGAGCTGCTCACATCTTGGGAGATGAGGACACAAATGACTCAGGATGGAACTAGAAGCAGGCCGCCTCTTCAAGGCCCACCCTCTGCTCCGCAATCCACTTCTGGAAGTTATAACAGAGTTCCAAAGATTCCATAATCTCCCCAAACACCAGTCCCAACAGGAGAAAAGCACTGAAATACATGAAACTGGGGGGGGGGGCATTTTATATTGGGACTATGACAGTGGCCCACGGCACATTTCTACTGGGCTCTGCTGGAGTAAATTGTGAAAGAGATGGACATGTTTTGCTGGAAGATTCTTTATGATCTTCCCACTTAAAATTACTGCTCTTATTACTAAGTAATAGGAAAAGTTTACTTAGGGTCCATGTAATCCAGAGCTGTGATGAATGCCAGATGAAAGGAAAGAGATTGGGCATGGTCTTTGAGGATTAGTCAGGATCTGAGTAAATTGAAGGGAGAAGAATCAAGAAAAGCAGGTTTAACAGCCCTGGGGATGGCTGAGCAAGGCCCAGGGTTCACTGGGTGTTAGCAAGAGATAAGGGTGCTTAACAGAGGCCCAATTGTGAGGGCTTTGATGACTAAACTAAGGAATTTGGATTTTTTCCATGTGCAATGGCAAGCTGTAAGAAGTCATTCTAAACCACAGGGGAAGAGTGTTTTCTATTTACCTATTTTGTTGCTCAGAGATCTAGCTGCTGTTTCTTGCAGGAAACTTGTAACCTGGAGAAGAGTGGTGGATGTGTTGCACAAGAGGATACCAATCTGATCCTGAATAAAAAAAAAATGGTGTGCAATAGGAGAAATCTCATGTCAAGAGCAATTCACAAGCCAGATATACACCAAAAGCTGTGAGCAGCTGGGACAGCTGTCTGGATAGACTCAGAGAGAGGTTGACAGGTTCTGGGCTAAATAGTTCTAGAAGATAAAGAGAAAGAAACAAGTGGCTACTAAGGTTCAAAGCCAGGGGGAATAACTTCAAGTAGAAAGGGGACCAGAAAGAATTTTCTAGAAAAAGTGTATCTACCTTCTCTTATAATCTCCTTCAGTAGACAGAGAAAATTGAAATCACTAATAGTGATTCTATAAAAAATGCTGCTTTATTTGTTTGAAAGATTTTTATCATTTTAAAGAAGAGGAATTATTTAATTATTATAAAGAAGGGGAATTATTTAATTATTATAAATGATTTTAATAAACCTGTGGCTCCTAAAGGAAAAAAGAATAGAAAATTAGGAAAATAGAAAAAAGGAAGAAATAACAATTCTGATTAAAATAATAATAATAACAGTAATAGTAAATATAGCATGAGCTACACGTGAAACATTAACACTTCTGATTACTGCACACTGTAGTTTGTGCCCACCAAAACTCACATTGGGACTTCAGGGTAAAGGTATTGAGATATGGCAGACCCTTTAAGATGCATGGTAGAGCCTACCTGACCTATCGGGAAATGAATGTAGTTCTTACAGTTCATTGCAGGAGTGTGTTCTTACAGAGGTGACACTGGCTTCCTTGTTGGGTTCCCTTGTTTTGTATTTTACGGCACAATCTCCTCTGTTCACACTGGGTTATCCATGGAGTAGAATGCATGGGAGCCTTCAACCTGAGTTGAGCAGATGCCACTGCTGTCTGTAGAACTTCCAGGAGCATAAGCTAAATGAACATCTTTTATTCATAATTCAGTCCACCTCAAGCATTTTGTCACAGAAATAGAAAATGGACTAGAAATCCATCTATTTCTTCTAAGTTCCAAGCTTTTTAAGGAATGTCCTTATGGTTCTCGTTGCTGTCTGTTGCAACGCCGTGCTTCAGTAGGTTGTCTTATACCCCTGCCCGTATGAAGAGCACTAATTGGACTCACTGGGTTATTAAATATGAAGCAAAAGACATGAGGTTGGGAGGGAGCATGTTGGGAAGATCAGGGAGTGTTTGGAGGAGGTAAATGGAGGGGAAATGATCAGATTTCATCGTGTGGAATTATCAAAGAATAAGTTTTTTTTTAAAAGGAAAATGGACTAAAATAACACATCAAAAGACTCAACAAATAATCCTAGAAAACAGGACTACAGATGATTCAGCAGTTAAAATCACTGACTGATTTTGCAAAGGAGCAGGGTTTGGTTCCCTGTACCAACTGAGCAGTTAATTGTTCTTAACTCAAGTTCCAGGGCCTCTGACATTCCCTTCAGACCTCCTTGGGCATTGCACACACGGTTCACATCCATACAAATAAAATAAAAATAGCATTGCACACACGGTTCACATCCATACAAATAAAATAAAAATAAACGTAAGTTCTTAAATTCCAGAAGCCCTTTTTATCCCCATATTTTACTTAATTTTATGCATAAAAGTTAAAACATTTAACATACAGCAGCTATAAACAATTGTCGATGAGAAACTTTAAAGAGATTTGTTCCTTGCCTTTGAAGTATCATCCTGGATGATGTCTTCAGATGTTGTTAGTGGCATTGAAGGGGCAGTATCCTGGAGCCAAGGGAGAGATTTTTGTTTGTCTTGATATTAGTATCACAGAGCTTCTCAGAGAAAATTGTCAGTAAACTGACAATCATTTCTTCTATTTGTTTTATAGTCTTCCAGAAAACCAACAGTTATTTTTATACCCACTTTCATCTAATATATATATATATATATATGTGTGTGTGTGTGTGTGTGTTCCATTAATGCACTTCTTTTATCATATTCACTCTTTATCTGATCTTTTCTAGACTCATGTTGATGTAGGAAGTTCTTGAGGTCCATCTTAGTGTTATTACTTGATGAACCAGTGAGTTCAGATAGGGTTGCTTAAAGATCATGGGTGAGGGCCGATGTAGAGAAGCATGAGGAAGTTACAAATGACTTTATTACTGAAGAAAATATCTCATCTTCTTCCCAGCAACCATTAAGTGCCTATAGTTCTATACCAGAATATTGAGTGGCCCAGTCTCGTGCAAGTACTCACGTCTGCTACATGTTTGAATATAGGGCCATGCTATGCTCGGAAGACAGTGTTCTACAGCACTCCTTTATGACATTCTTTCTGCTCCATCTTCCACAATGTTCCCTGAGCATTGGATGGAGTGATAGAGATGTTCCATTTAGAAATTTGTTTCAGCATAGATTAGTTTTATTTCATATTGCTATACTTTTTTTAATTTAAGGTAGATGTCTATTATCTACTTTTTATTACCTACAGCTTGTATCTATCTTCTTTCCACATATCATCTCTATCATCTACCTGTCTATTATCTATCTATCTAATCTATCTATCTATCTATCTATCTAATCTATCTATCTATCTATCATCTATCTATCATCTACCTATCTATCTATCTATCTATCTATCTATCTATCTATCTATCTATCATCTATCTATCTATCATCTAACAGTGGTGGTTTGAATGAGGATGTGCCCACAGACTCCAAGCATTTGGACATTCTGTCCCCAGTTAGTGGCATTGTTCTCAGAGGTTTGAGGAAGTGTGGTTTTGCTGGAGGAAGTGGATCGCTGGTGACTCGCGTTAGAGTCCTTAAGCCTTCCTAGATTTCCAGTTGAGCTCTGCTTCCTGTGCCTGCTGTATGAGGTGAGTGCTCCACTTTCTCCTCTGGGCCTCTCCAGCTACTAAGCCTCACCACCATGATGGACTCTGATTCCTCTGGAACTGTAAGCTCAAATAAACTCTTCTTTTTTAAAAATTTTATTTATTTACTTTTTATGTGTATGAATATATTGTCTGCATGTAGGTAGGTGCACCCGTGTTGTACAATGCTGCAGAGGTCAGTAGAGGGTGTTGGACTCCCCTGGAACTGGAGTTAAAGACTGTTCTTAGCCACCAGGTGACTGCTGGGAATTGAACCTGGGTCCTCTGCAAGAGCAGTCTGTGCTCTTAACCACTGAGCTATCTCTCCAGCCCCAAACTCTTCTTTTTTATAAGTTCTCTTGGTCATGGTGTTTTAACACAGCAGTAGAAAAGTAACTAATACTCTATGTATCAATCTGTCAATCGACCCATCCAGCTGTGTGTGTTTCCACCTCCTCAACTCTGCCTATCTATCCCCAGTTCCCAGGGCAATACATCTCTCCTACCTTCCTTGTATAATCACCAAGCAGCTAATATATTTTTAAGTTCAGGACAACCACATTTACTGAGAACTACTCCTTTAGAACAAATTAAGCAGCCAAACATAAGGCTAACTGCGTGAATGTGCACATGAACCTACTGATAATCAAACTGAACCACAATAAACAACAACAAAACCAACCAAATCTCTCATTCAACTCTCAGGTTCTGCTGGTTAACACATCCAAAATAGTCAGGATCCTCAGAGAACTGAGCATTTTCTTAAGTCATCTGTTCACACATAACAGTTGTTTGTTCCAGAGTTCAGCTTTTGACTCTGGGATCAACTACTGGGTCTTTTTCCAACATGTTTTGGGGCTTGAAGTCCTGACCAGCAAGTCGCCAAGAGACAAAATTCTAAAATAGCACCTAAATAATACTAGATTAACTCAATCATAACAGTAAAGGTAGCATTGAAAGAGTAACAGTAACAGCAACATGTTCGGGAATACAGAACTCTAACAGTAATGGAAGCAGCATGGTATCGGTAGTTACTCCCCGTGTAACACAAATACACTCACCTTAACATGAGGTATCAGTTGCTCCACACTAACCTATGAAAGAAACTCGAGGAAGACTGTGCTGGAGGCCAATGGCTGTGGTAAGATGGTGGTAAGAGTTGGGGAGAGTGTCCAAGTTTGGTTGATCAAGTTTAGTTTGGGGAAAGTTTGGCTGTTTGATTTAGTTTTAGATTCTGTAAGATGCCGACCATCATTTCCCCATGCAAGTCTTTCTTTTTTTTTTTTTTTAATTTTATTTATTTCTGTATGTGTATGAATGTACTGTCTGCATGCAAGTCTGTGCACCCGTGTCGTGCAATGCCGCGGAGGTCAGAAGACGGTGTTGGACTCCCCTGGAACTGGAGTTCTCCTGGAATTTGAGTTTCAGACGGCTCTCGGCCGCCATGTGGGTGCTGGGGATCGAACCCAGGTCCTCTGCAAGAGCGGTCGGCGCTCTTAACCGCTAGGCCATCTCTCCAGCCCCCATGCAAGTCTTTCTTAAAGATTAACAACGACAACATAGGGACTGACTGATACAGTTAAATTATGCCCAAAACAACAAGCCTCTGCAGAAAAAAATCCTTGGAAAGACTGAAAGATGCAAGACATGTATGGCAGAATGCATAAACTGGGGTGGGGAGAGGGACAAGGAGAGGGGAGTGTATCCAAATTGGACTGAAAAATGATGTGTGAAATACACAAAATGTCAATAAAAAAGAACATAAAAAGATTAAGAATCTTGAAGATTCTTAAGACTTTCTTAAAGTCTTAAATACACATTTATTTTATTTTATTTATATGTATGTGTTCGCTCAATATATGATGCTGGGAACTGAATCCAGGCTACTTTTTTATTTTTTATTTTTTGGTCTTTTTGAGACAGGGTCTCCCTGTAGCCCCAGCTGTCCTGAAACTCACTCTGTAGCCCAGGCTGACCTTGAACTCACAAAGATCCACCTGCCTCTGCCTCCCAAGTGCTAGGATTAAAGGTGTGCACCACCACGCCCTGCATAAGTGTTCTTAACCACTGAATCCAAGTTCCAAGTGTTCTTAACTACTGAGCCATCTCTCCAGCCCCCAATGCTCATCTCTTTATAAAGTCAGTGATAGATGAGAAGGGGTTCAGGTACCAACAACTAACACAATATTCCAGATGATAACTAAGAAACACAACAGAAATAATAGATTTATAAATATCATGGGAATCTTGTCAAGGGTTAAGCAAATAAGATCCCAAATCTCTCATTATTTCTAAAGTTATGTGATGTGTGGACAAATTGTGCCAATCGCAGCATTTGTAGATATAGTCGGTGGGAATATTAAGATCCAAGAATGAATAGGTTCACATCATTTGTAAAACAGATTCACTCACATGAAGCTCCAGTTCAAATATCCATGGGTTATCAGGATTTGGTGCATAAGCTTAGAGTCTAAACCCAGCATGCAAACCAGCAGGGTACGAACTAATTCCTTAGGAAGGCCCCATAAGAACTCACTTATGATTAGTTTCCTAACAACTCAAACATGTCTTTTTCTCCTTGAGTATTTGAGCATATTATATACTCCCTTATAGATGTTGTTCTAGTTTGTCCTCCATTGCTGTGACAAAACACTCTGACCAACACCAACTTGGGGAGGAAAGGGTTTATTCAGCTCACATATCCTGGGTCACAGTTCATCACTTAGGGAGCCCAAGGCAGGAACTCAGGGCAGGAACCTGGAGAGAGGAGCTGAAGCACAGGCCATGGAGGAATGCTGTTTACTGGCTTGCTCCCCTGGCCCATGCCCAATCTGCCCTCATATACTGTATACAACAACCTACCCAGGGTGGCACCACCCATAGTGGGCTGGGCCCGCCCACGTTGCTCGACAATCAAGACAATTCTCCACAGATGTGGCCACAGGCCAGTCCAACGGAGCTAATTCCCCAATTGAGGCTCCCTCAACCCAGGTGTATCAAGTTGACACTAAAGCTGTCCAGCACAGATGTAGTACTAGATAAAACAAGTTCTGACACTTGAAAAATACTGCCATGACAAAGTATATATTTAGACGTTAAAATAAAATAATTATAGTGAAATTACCTCACAGTGAGGCAAATAGAAGCTAAAGTTGATAAAATAGTACGTATGCATAAAAATATCTCACACAATAAGCCCAATAGTGTCCTAGTTTCCTTTCCACTGCTGTGATACAATCCTGTGACAAAAGCAATTTAGTGGAGAAAAGGTTTTATATTAGCTCAGGATTCCATTATAGTAAGGAAGTCACGGGGGTAGGAACTTAAAATAGCTAGTCACATAACGTCTGTCCACAATCAAGAGTAAAGAGCTATGATGCATGCAGGCTTGGGGCTTAGCTAGCATTCTCCTTTGTATCCTTCCGAGGACCCCAAGCCCAGTGAATGGTGCTGTTCATATGGTCAGGTCATTCTGCCTCAATTAAGAAGGGAAGGAAACAATCTCCAAACCCCCCTCCCCCCAGGACATGATCAGAGACCAGCCTGCCCTGCAGAGTCCTTCCCTGAGACCCTTCCCAGGTGATTGTAAGATTGTGCCAAGTTGATGACTAAAACGTACTGTCCTCCCATATTGGGTCCCCTTCCCTCCGTCTCATTTTACACATTTGAATTTGTGTAATTGAATAAATCTATTCTACAACTCCATTGTGCAGTGTTAATGTAGGATAATCTCCGCCACATTTAATAATACTAAATGTTATGCTTATTTTCATATCTTCCTAATTTGCTATTCAGTTATCTGCATAGCATATGCTAAGGACGAGATTCAAAAGGAAGCTTAATGTCACGTCTTGATGGGGTTTTCATGCCTCTGCTTTTAGCACTGCAGGAATAGAAAAAGGCAAAAGTCCAGAGATGAAAAAGCTATGAATGTCTGTCAGGTTACACAAGGAAACATCCAAAGTTAGAGAGTAAAAATAGGGATAAAACTTCAGTCTGATGAATTCCATGCTCTACTTTGAGATCTGATTTCCAATTATCAATCCAAAGAATTCTCTTTCACATGTTCAATAAAACAAAGAATTTCTAAAGCAAATTTCTTTTTGAACCTTTCTCATCAGGTTTTTCTCTAATTAATTACACACATTTTGATATTATGTCTACACAATATAGTGGTAATTGAATAAAGCTTTTAAGAGAGCAAATAGACTCATTCCTTTTTAAATAACATGTTTATGTCAAATGACAGATTTTGTACATGTTGAGAACTGATTAGTTATATGACTAATTCCTTGACTGCATTAACTCTTCTGTTTTGGTATTTGTGGATAATTTCGTAGGGAACAGTGGTAACACAGTGAGGTAAAGTCTATTTCTACAACTTTTCCCCAGGCCTGATTGCAATTTGCTATTGAACTACGGGGCTGAATTTATAGCCTTTTGGAAATCTAGCCCACCGTCCTCAGAAGTATCTTTTTCTTTATAACCTCTCTTCATGTGGTCACCATCTTCCTTTAGATTTCCATTTTCCAGGGGTTTCTGGTCTACCACCTTCCTTCTCCTGAGGGCAGAGGACAACCTGTGGGAATTAGTTCTCTCCCATCTTCATGCGGATTCTCAGGATGAAGCTCACTCAGGTTATCAAGCTTGGAACAAGCTCTTTTAGTCACTGAGCCATTTTATTGGCCCTGAACCTTTTCATAGTTGAGTTGTAAGATGCTTTATGGATTATAGGTGCAAACCCTTTATTAAGTAATGATTAGCAAGTGTTTTCCCTTTGACGTGTGAGTTCTCTTATCACTTCTTTAAAAAATTTTTGCTGGAAAATTATGTATAAAACACATAAAAATTCAATAAAGAAAGAAAAAAGAAAAGAGTTTCCATTTTTCCCTAACAAATCTACTGAACTAGTTAAAATAACTGCTTGAAAAATCTAATCAGAGAGCTAGTAGCCATATTCTTACCTCTTTCTAGAGATTTTACTGATTTGTTTTCCTTCTGAGTCAAATAAATATTCTTTTTTTTTTTAGTTCAAGAGTGAGAAATAGTTTTACAATTTTCCAGCTTTATTAACTGAGTTAAAATAATACCGTAAGGGGGCCAGAGAGCTCGCTTTGCAGTTGAGAGCACTGGCTGTTTTTTCAGAGAACTAAGGTTCCATTCCCAACACCTACATGGCAGCTAAAAACCATCCATAACCCCAGTTCCAGGGGGGACTCAACTCCCTCTTCTGACATCCATGGGAACTTCACTACACGGGTCACTTACATACGTGAAGGCAATACACTAATACACACCAAATAAAAAATAAATATATATTAAAAATAACATTTTGACTCACACATTGCAGACTTTAAAACTTTTCCCCTATTCTAACTCCAGCATCTACACACACACACACAAATCTTTTCCCCTATGTTTTCCAATACATATTAGTTACATGCATTGGATTTTCTAAGGTACTTACTGAAAATTCACCAGGCAGCTAAAACTATATAAAACATAGTTAGCACAAATTTCCTATCTGTGAAAATAATACATATTAATAGTGGTAGATTTTATATAAAATATACTTTTTACAGCATTTTATTTATTATATTTGAAGTTATTTCTTTTTCTTGTACTTGACGTTAGCTTTGTAACATTGAAAATGCCCTTCTTCCTGCCCATTTTCTGTAACTCACTAGATATGAACAAGTAGTTGATGAATGGATGGATGAAGGAGTGAATGTCTTTTATCCAAGCTAGTTTTCTTACTGCACATCCCAGGAGATCTGGGCCTCCTGCACAATTGCAGTTTTACATACAATGCACCTCATAATCAAGACCCTTCTATCTCTCACATCATGAACCTGACTATATACTTTATCTATCATTTTGTTTTCTTAACAAGTGGAAACAACCATGATGACGCAGGGTAGAAAGAACTGCAGCCTGCTCCATAATTGGAAATCTTATTTTTTTTTTTTAGCTATGAGGCCTTGGTCAAACAAGATGTAATAGACTCACCAACGGGGTGCTGTGATATGAATTTTAAAATTCTGATGCACTTTGTGTAGGTCTCTGTACATGCCTGTGTTTAAGATATTAAGGGCTGGCAATAGCTGCCTGTTACACACTGGCTTCTTGACTTGGAGAAAATGTAACAATCAAAAATGTAAGAAAAGCTATGTTGGGGAGTTTTACCTTCACATCTTTGATTAATACCAATAGGGGCACCACTGGGAAGCAGTGAGCAATTATTTTAACAGATCACTTGCATTTTAGTTTAAGTAACTGGGTTTCACAGTTCATAAAGGTCTTCCTGATTTATAATGTCATCTTGTTTGCTCACAAAATTAATAAGGAGCCAGGAAAGACATGATTAAGGTCCTCACTTTACAAACAGGAAGGCTGAGGAGAATAAATGACTGCTGGGATGTTGATAATTAGGAAATCAGTGGAAGTCTCATGAACGTCAGCTTCATTTTCTGCACAGGGTAACTTTGCTCAAGTCTCCAGTCAACAGGTGATCAAGAAAGGAAAAAAAAATAAATGCCCACATGAGCCAGGTGTTATTGATAATTATTTTAAAATACTGTTCCTTCTTCCCTACTGTGAACCATCCACTTCTGGATTGGAGGCCCTAGTTTGGGAACAGAGAAATTTGAATTTTAATCGAGGGCTGGGGACAACTGCTGGTATTTGAATATACATGACCATATTTTGGTCCCAAACCTCCTAATTATATAAAGAGATATGAATGTAACCAAGACACTTTCCAGTAAGGATAGGATAATAATTCTGAGTTTCCATTCTCTGAATTTTATGACAAGAAGAAAGTGCAAGTAAGCAAATCAAGACTGCTTATGAAACAAAATGAAAATTCTTTGAAATATTGGGACACAAGTAAATTTGATTTGGGACATTTTAAACATCACTATAGAAGGAAAGGAAAGTGTCCACTCCCCCCTCCCCTTCCTCACACTAATTTTTCAGCCATTGAAATTTAATTAGGCTTTGGAATATCTCTGATTTTTTTTGGAATAGAAATATTATGAGAAAAAGGGAGGACTTACAGGAGGGGTCTGAGGTGCTAAATTTCCATGTGACAGGCGGGAATAAGAGCTCATGGATTATTGCTGAGGGCTATGGATGAGGTTATATAACACCAATTCTGCTTGACATACATGTCCATTTCTATGTCTCAAGACCTAACATTGTTTTTAGCACAGAAAATACTCAACAGCTAAAGTTAATTAGTAAATCTTCTTATTCCATCATTTTTTAATATATTTGTTCTTCAATGGGAAAGATAAAACACAATGAGCTACTTACTATAAGCTACTAGAAGCTAATTTAACTTAAAAAAAACTAATAAAGTAATTCATACTATGAAGTGGGGGGGGATTTCTTAGACAAACTCACCCAAAATGTAAGCTGAAAAGTAGATGAGTCATGAGATTGAGATATACACTGTCAAGAAACCAGATAGATGCAGTTCTAGTTCATAGTGCTGAGAATAACCCAAGCAACTGTCAAAGAGAAACATGTTCTGCAGTCCGGGAGATGGCCCTGTCAGCAAAGTGCTTTCTGTTTGAGCAGGAGGTTTGATCTGCAGAGCCCACATAGAAACAGCCAGACCTGCGGGTAAGTACTTAAACGCCCAGTGTTGGGAATGTAGAGACAGCTCTGTCCCTGGGGCTTGATTCCAGCCAGCCTGCCCTACTAAGTGTGCTTCAAGTCAGTGAGAGACCTGACTCAATAAATAACATGGAGGGTTCCTGTGGAATAAGACCTAGGTTGACTTCTGGTCTCCACATGTACATGCACATATGTGTGCTCACACTCATGAGCACCTACACACACACATTTATACTACTTTGCAACATAACACATTGAGCCTATCCATGGAATGCTGTATGTGTTATTTCGACTCTCGGTTACATAGATGGATGAATAACTACAAGATTTTGAGGATTAGGAAGCAAGCGTCATCATCTAGCAGACGAAGCATCTCTGTAAGCACTGGCTGAAAAATTAGAGCACTTTTGTCTGGAGGAAGATGAAGGCTGAGGCGAAAGAAATGATCAAAGATTATGAATTCATGAAAGATACCGTTAACGAAATCATGGATCTGTTAGTCAAACCCCTGCATACTGAATTGGGTTGTCTTTGAAGCTCGAACAGGGGAGTTTTAGAGGAGATGAAAGGAAATTCTGTTACACAGTACGATGGAAATCCATTAAAGATTCCAGAAGTTAGAGACAGAGAATACTGTCTCGTCGAGGGACATAAATGATCTTTGTGGCCTTAGGTAAGAAAGTGTGAGATATATGTAAAACCTTTTAAGATAATAGAAAATAACCACAAACTTTAGGACACCTCTTACATTTTTATTCTATTTTTGTACAAGATTATGTTACTAATCAAATCTAGACCCGTGTCCCCTACCCTATCCCCCACCCCTCCAGAGCTCATGTATTCTGCCAAACATGCTTTTCATCTCTTTCTCAGTCTTTCTCAAAATTATCCATGTGGAAGTTGACTGTTTTGAGCAGAAGTTCACCATTTCAGTCAGTTCTTTGATGCAGTCCTTTCTGTTGTTGTTGTTGTTGTTGTTGCTGTTTCCAATATGCATCACTCCCAACTACTTGGACAAAAGCTCAAGGGGCCGTGCACAAGAAATACTTACAACTATGTAATTGGCACTAGCCACCGACAGATGTAGGATACCATTCTTCGTTTGTTTTTCTGGGACTGTGTTACTTTACTCAGCATGATATCTTCTACCTCCAGCCATTTACCTGCAAAGCTCATGATGTCATTTTTCTTTACTGCTGTATAGAACTCCATTGTGTAGATGTACCACATTTTCTCTATCCACTCGTCAGTTGAGGGGCATTTGGGTTGGTTCCAGCTGCTTGCTATTGTGAAAGGAGCTGAAATAAACATGGCTGTGCATGTATCTTTGCAGTAGGATGAGTATTGTGGGTATATGCCCAGGAGTGATATGGCTGGGTCAGGTGGCTACTTTATTCCAAGTCTTCCAAGGGTTCTCCATACTGCTTTCCATAGTGGCTGTACGAGTTTACATTCCCAGCAGCAGTGGATGAGTGTTCCTCTTTCCCCACAACCTCTCCAGCACTTGGTATCATTTGTTTTCTTGATCCTAGACAGTCTTATTGGAGTAAGATGATATTAAAGTGGTTTTGATTTGCATTTCCTTAATGATTAATGATGTTGAACATTTCTTTTTTTTTTTAAATTAGTTTTTATTGATGCTTTGTGCATTTCATACATTTTTTCCAATTCAGTTCAGGCTTATTTCCCTTTCCCTCCCCCCCACCCCCACCCCATCCCAGATCATGCATTCTGCCATAACTGTCCTGAATCTTTCTCTCAGTTTTTTTTTTCATTTTTAGCTATAAGTGATAATCCATGAGTACAAGCATCCTTCATGCAAAACCTATCTGCAGGCTGTTGTGCCCAAACACCTACAGCCCCACCGTCCAGTGGGGGGTGACAGGTTGTTTGTTCAATCAAGTTGATCAAATGAGTGTCCAGAGTACATTGCTGTAGTTTCATCATTCA